>PVKH010011784.1:0-17592 GCA_004027955.1 Chaetophractus vellerosus
AAAGCAGGGGTAGCTATACTAATATTGGATAAAACAGACATTAAATGCAAAAAGGTTATCTATAAAGTCATTATATATTAATAAAAGGGATAATCCACCAGGAAGAAATAACAGTCATAAATATCTATGCACCTAAGCAGGGTGCACCAAAATACATGAGGCAAACTCTGGCAAAATTGAAAGGAGAAACAGACATCTTTACAATAATAGTTGGAGACATCAACAAACCACTCACATCATTGCATAGAACTATACAGAAGATCAACAAGGAAACAGAAATTAAACGATATGATAAACAAACTAGACCTAACAGACATATACAGAATGTTGCATTTCAAATCAGTAGGTTATACATTCTTCTCAAGCATTTATGGATCTTTCTCCAGGTTAGACCACATGTTGTGTCACAAGGCATGTCTCAATAAATATAAAAAGGCTGAAATTATACAAAGCACATTCTCAGATCATAACACAATGAATGTGGAAATCAATAACAGGTAATAAAAGGGGAAACTTGCAAATGTGTGGAGGCTGAACAACATACTCCTGAACAATCAGTGGATCAAAGAACAAATTGAAAGAGAAATTAGTAAATATATTGAGACAAATGAAAATGAGAACACAACTTATCAAAACTTAAGGGATACAGTGTAGGCAGTGCTGAGAGGGAAATTTATAGCTCTAAACTTCTATATTAAAAAAAAAAGCTAAAATCAAAGATATATCTGAACAACTGGAAAAACTAGGAAAAGAAGAGCAAACCATTACCAAAGCAAGCAGAAAGAAATAAATAATAAAGATTAGAGCAGAAATAAATGAAATTGAGAACAAAAAATAAAAGAGAAAATCAACAAAGCCAAAAGCTGGTTCTTTGAGAAGGTCAGTAAAACTAACCAACCCTTAGCTAGACTAACAAAGAAAAAAAGAGAGAGGATGCAAATAGATAAATTTAGAAATGAAGGGGAGAAGTTATGACCAACCCTGCAGAAATAAAAAGGACTATTAGGGAATATTATGAGAAGCTGCATGCCAACAAACTAGACAACCTAGATGAAATGGGCAAATTCTTAGAAAAGCACAACCTACATTGACTCTATAAGAAATACCAGAACTTAAACAAGACAATCACATTTAAAGATATTGAATTATCAAAAATCTCCCAACAGGTGTTGAACTAACGGCCAGGGTTCAGTGCTCTCATAGAAACAACAGAGAAAGAGCCAAAAGCTATCCAAGGCACCTGCTTTGGGGGCCAGCACACCAGCAGTGTGCTACATAACTCCTAGTAGGGTGAGGGACAGAAGGACAAAAATCTGAAACAACAAACATCAGTCACCAAGCCCCTGCAGTGGCTGGGGAGGGCTCCCCTCCCCCACCTCCAAGATATTTAGCCAGGGTAAAACTTGTGGCTTACTGCAGCTGACTGAGAGGGGAACAAACATCTTCCTACCTGTCAGGTGTTTCAAGGGAAAAGGGGGGGAGGTTGGGGTGCTTTTCTTTAGTGAATTTGGCCAGCAGAGCCCACTTTAAATCTCTACTCTGAAGATTCAACACAGGAACACAGGAAAGCCAAGACTGAAACATCTCTGTGGAAATGTGCACCAATGAGCACCATTTGCTGGCTGGTCTGGAAATTACATGTACAAAAAATATTTTCCATTCTCTCTGTACCCCAACCCCTGGAGGGAAATCTGAGCCCCATTAGTGAGTCCCTGGCCCAATTTTGATAACTTAAGCTGGGCAATTTTAAAGCTTTAGAATAAGTTAAAGCAAATACCAAAGAAAAGCTGTGGGAAAAAAAACAAACAACAGACAAGAGTTAATTGGCCATCAGAGTAAGTTCACCAACATATTCAGATGCCTAGATCTCAGCAAAAAATTACAATCCATACTAGGAAACAGGAAGAGATGGCCCAGACAAGGGAACAAAGCAAATATCCTGAAGAGATAAAAAATTTAAGACAATTAATCAGTGACAATCACATAACTCTCCTAAATCAATTCAATGAATTTAACAAAAATATGACTAAAGAAATAAAGGATATTAAGGACACACTCAGTGAGCATAAAAAACAATTTGAAATCCTGAAAAGAAAAGTAACAGAAATTGTGGGACTGAAACACACAATGGATGAGATTAAAAATGCATTAGAGGGGAAAAAAAGTGAAAAAAAATATGTTAGAGGCACATAGGAGTAGTTTTGAATTGCTCAAAGACAGGATTCATGATTTTGAAGACAGAACATCTGAACTGGAAAAGACAGGAGAAGAGAAAGTGAAGAGAATGGAAAAAAATGGAACAGAGTCTCAGGGAATTGAATGGCAAAGCAAAATGCACAAACATTTACATTATTTGTATCCCAAAAGAAAAGAGTGAAAAAGTGGCAGAAAGAATATTTGAGGAAATAATGACCAAAATCTTCCCAACCCTTAGGAAAGTCATAAATATCAATATCCAAGAAAGACAATGCACCACAAACAGAATAAATCCTGATATACCCTGAGAAAACTATTCAAAATAACAAATAGCAGAGATAAAGAGAGGATAATGAAAGCTGCAAGAATAAAAAAGCATCACATACAAGGTAAACTAGGTAAGATTAAGTGCTGAACTCTCATCAGAAACCATGGAGGCGAGAAGAAAGTGATATGATATATTTAATGTACTGAAAGAGAAAAACTGCCAGCCAAGAATTCTGTATCCCACAAAACTGTTCTTCAAAAATGAGGGTGAGTTCACAGTCTTCACAGACAAACAAAACTGATAGAATATGTTAGTAAAAGACCAGAATTACAAAAGATACTATACGGAGTACTGTATCTGAAAGGAAAATCAAGGGTGAGTGATTTTGAGAAGAGTATAGAAATGCAGATCATTAGGAAGGGTAAACTAATGGGTAAGAAGACAGGCAACAGTACAATATAACAACAGAAACCAAAGGACAAAATAGATGAAGTAATATCCTTACAGTAATAACATTGAATGTTAATGGCTTGAATTCCTCAAAAGACATAAACTGATAGAATGGATTAAAAAATATGAGCTGTCTCTATGTTGTCTACAAGGGAACCATCTCAGATGTAAGGACATAACCAGGTTAAAAGTGAAAGGATGGAAAATGATATTTCATGCACATAGCAACCAAAAAGAGCTAGAGTAGTGATACAATATCGGACAAAATAGATTCAAATGCAAAACTATTATAAAGCATGAAGAAGATCATTTTTATATTAATAAAAAGGACAATTCACCCAGAAGAAATAACTATAGTAAATATTTATGCATCGAAACTGAGTGCCCCCAAGATACTTAGGGAGCACTGGCAAAACTGAAGGGAGAAATAGATGTCTCTACAATAATAGAGACTTCCATACACCACTTTCAGTATTGGATAGAACATCTGGACAGAGGATAAATAAACAAAGAACTTGAATAATATGATAAATGAACTAGACCTAACAGACATCTACAGAGCATTGCATCCCAAACCAGCAGGATGTACATTCTTTTCAAGTGTTCATGGATCCTTCGACAAGAAAAGTCTCAATAAATTTATAAAGATTGAAATTATACAAAACAATTTCTCTGATCATAATAGAATGAAGCTAGAAATCAATAATAGACAGAAAAAGGGAAATTCATAAATATATGGAGATTAAACAACACACTTAGATAATCAGTTGGTCAAAGAAGAAATTGCAAGATATCTTAAGAAATGAAAATGAGAAGAGAACATATCAAAACCTATGGGACACTGCAAAGGCAGTGCTGAGAGGGAAATTTATAGCCCTCAATGCTTAAAATAAAAAAGAATAAAGAGCTAAAATTGAAGATCTAACTGCATACCTGGAGGACCTAGAAAAAGAAGAGCAAACTAATCCCAAACCAAGCCAAAGGAAAGAAATAGTAATGATCAGAGCAGAAATAAATGAAATCAAGAACAAAAAAAAGCAATAGAATCAACAAAGCCAAAAGTTGATACTATGAGAAGATCAACAAAATTGACAAACCCTTAGCTAGACTGACCAAGAAAAATGAGAGTGGATGCAAATAAATAAAATCAGAAATAAGTGGAGGGATGTTACCACTGACAATGAAGAAATAAGAGAAATCATAAGAGGATATTATGAACAACTGAATGCGAAAAAAAAAAACAAAACTAGACAATGTAGTGGAGATGGACTATTTCCTAAAAACACATGAACCACCTACACTGACACTAGTGAAGAGATTGAAACAGTCATTAAAAAGCTCCCAAAGATGAAAAGCCCGGGGACCGGATGGCTTCACAGGTGAATTTTACCAATCATTCAATGACAATCTAATGCCAAACTTACTCAAGCCCTTCCAAAAAATTGAACAGGAAAGAATGCTACCAAACTGATTGCATGAAGCCAGCATAACCCTAATACCAAAACAAGATAAAAGTACTACACAAAGGGAAAATTACAGACCAATATCTCTAATGAATATAATTGCAAAAATTCTCAAGAAAATGCTTCCAAACTGAATCCAAAAGCAAGTTAAAAGAATTTTACACCACAATCAAGTGGGTTTTACCTCAGGTATGCAAGGGTGGTTTAACATAAGAAAATCAATCGGTATAATGAATCATATTAATAAATTGAAGAAGAAATATCATATGATCCTCTCAATTGATAAAGAAAAGGCTTTTGACAAAATACTGCACCCTTTCTTGATAAAAACACTCCTAAGATAAGAATAGAAGGAAGCTTTCTTAATATGTGAAGTGCATATATGAAAAACCTACAGCTAGCATTGTATTCAATGATGAAAGACTGAAAGCTTTGCCACTGAGATCAGGAACAAGACAAGGATGCCCACTGTCACCATTATTATTCAATATTGTGCTTGAAGTTCTAGCTAGAGCAATTAGGCTAGATAAAGAAATAAAAGGCATCCAGATAGGAAAGGAAGAAGTAAAACTAAAACTTTCACTATTTACTGATGACCCTATATTTAGAATCTCCTGAAAAATCCACAACAAAGCTACTAGAACTAATACACGAGTTCAGAAAAGTGGCAGGATACAAGATTAATATGCAAAAACAAAGTGTTTCTAAACACACCTGGTGTGCAATCTGAGGAGGAAATAAAAAATTCCAATCATAATAGCAACTAAAACAAAGTATTTAAGAATAAACTTAACCAGGGACCTAAAGGACCTGTATTCAGAAAAATACAAAACGTTGCTAAAAGAAACTGAAGAAGACTTAAAAAACTAAATGGATGGACATTTCATGTTCATGGGTTGGAAGACTAAATATCATTAAGATGTCAGTTCTATCAAAACTGATTTACAGATTCAATGGAATCCCAATAAAAATCCAAACAGCCTTTTTTGCAGAAATGGAAAAACCAATTATCAAATTTATTTGGAAGGGTAAGAGGTCCCGAAACAGCAATAGGATCTTTAAAAAGAAAAATGAAGTTAGAGGACTCTCACATCCTGACTTTAACGCATATCACTTAGCTACAGCTGTAAAAACAACATGGTACTGGCATAAAGACATATACATTGACCAATGGAACTGAATCAATAACTCAGAAATAGACTCTCAGATCTACAGTCAAGTGATTTTTCACAAGGTGGTCAAGCACTCTGAGTTGGGCCGGAACAGTCTGTTCAACAATTGGTGCTGGGAGAACTGGATATCTATATCCAAAAGAAAGAAAAATGACCCCGTCTCACATCTTTTACAAAAATTAATTCAAAATGGATCAAAGACCTAAATAGAAAAGTGGCAACTGTAAAATTCCTAGAAGAAAATGGAGGAAAATATCTTCAAGATCTTTTGATGTGCGGTATTTTCTTAAACCGGCACTCAAAGCACAAGCAAAAAAAGAAAAAGTGGACAAATAGGACCGCCTCAAAATTAAACACTTGTGCACCACAAAAGACTTTGCCAAAAGAGTGAAAAGGCATCCACCTCAATGGGAGAAAATATTTGGCAATCACATATCCGACAATTGTTTAATATCCTTGATATATAAAGAGATCAAAACAACTCAACAATAAAAAGACAAACTACCTATTTAAAAGACTACCTGACTTGAAAAGACAATTTTCCAAATAAGAAATATTAATGGTGAAGAAACATGAAAAAATGTTCACTAGCGATTAGGGAAATGCAAATGAAAACTACAATGAGATATCATTTCACACCTATTAGCCTGGCCACTATTAAAAAATTCAGAAAACTGTAAATGTTGGAGAGGATGTGGAAAGACAGGAACACTTATTCACTATTGTTGAGAATTGTAGAATGATATATCCACTGTTTAGGACTGTTCGGCACTTCCTAAAGAAGTTGAATATTGACTTGCCACGTGCCCTGGCAATACCGTGACTAGATATATACACGGAAGAACTGACAGCAGAGACACAAACAGACATATGCATACTGATGTTCATAGTGGCATTATTCATGATTACCAAAAGATGGAAACAACCAAGGTGTGTATCAACTCATGAATGAATAAACAAAATGTGGTGTATATACACATGATGGAATATTATACAACGGTAAGAAGAAAGGAAGTAGTAACGCCTATGACAACATGGATGAACCTGGAGGACATTATGTGGAGTGAAGCAAGCCAGACACAAAAGGACAAATACTGTATGATTGTGTTTTACTGAACTAAATATATTGTGTAAACTCATGGAGTTAATAATTAGAATATAACTCACCAGAAAATAGAATGTGGTTAGAGAAAGGAAAGGTGAGGGGTAATCTGTGCAGCATTGGTAAAAAGCTTGATTGTAAATCTTTGGAAATGAATAGAAATGGTGAAAGCATATCAAATATGCATCAATAAAATAATTTATTAAAAAAAAACTTTATCCCAACAAAGAAAAGTCCAGGACCGGGTGGCTTCACAGGTGAATTCTACCAAACATTTCAAGAAGAATTAATACCAACCCTGTGTAAACTCTTACAAAAAAATTGAAGAAGAGGGAAAATTATCCAACACATTTTATGAAGTCAACATCACCCTAATACTAAAACCAGATAAAGATTCTACGAAAAAGGAAATTACAGAACAATCTCTTTAGTAAACATAGATTAAAAAATTCTCAACAAAATACTTGAAAATTGAATCCATCAGCATGTCAAAAAAATTATGCACCATGGCCAAGTGGGATTTACTCCTGGAATGCAAAAAAACCCCACATGATCATCTCAATCAATGCTGAAAAGTCATTCGACAAATTCCAGCATTCTTTCTTGATAAAAACACTTCGAAAGATAGGAATAAAAGGGAAATTCCTCATTATGATAAAAGGCACATATGAAATACCCACAGCCAACATTGTACTTAATTGGGAAAGGTTGAAAGTTTTCCTTTTAAGATCAGGAACAAGACAAGGATGGTACTGTCACCACTGTTATTCAATATTGTGCTATAAGTTCTAGCTAGAGCAAATAGATTTTTTTTTAAAGGCATCAAATAGAGGAACTAAAACTCTCACTATTTGCAGATGACATGATCCTAAATTGAGAAAATTCTGAAATGTCTATGACAAAGCTACTTAAGCTAATAAACAAGTTCAGCAAAGTGGGAGGATACAAGATCAAGATGCAAAAATTGGTAATGTTTCTGTACACTAGTATTAAACAATCTGAGGAGGAAACCAGGGGGAAAATTCAATTTACAATAGCAACAAAAACTATTAAATACCTAGGAATCAATTTAATCCAAGAAGTACAGCACTTATTTTCAGTAAACTGGAAAACCATGCTAAAAGAAATCAAAGAAAACCTAAACAAATGGGAAGACATTCTGTTTTCATGGATTGGAAGACTAAATATCATGAAGATGTCAATCCTACCCAAACTGATATATGATTCAATGCAATATTAATCAAAATTCCAACAGCCTACTTTACAAAAATATAAAAGGCAATTACAAAATTTATTTGAAAGGGAAAATGCACTCGAATAGCCAAAAACATTCTATAAAAGAGGAGTATTATGGGAAGACATTCATTGCCTGACCTTGAAAAATATTACAAAGCTACAATGGTCAAAACATCATGGTATTAGCATAAAGGTAGACACATTGATCAGTGGAATAGAATTGAGAGTCCAGATATGAACCCTCATCTCTATAGCCAACTGATTTTTGACAAACCTACGAAGTCCATGTTAAAGGGACAAAACAGTCTCTTCAACAAATGGCATTGGATAACTGAATATCTATAACCAAAAGAATGAAAGAGGACTCCTATCTCAATCCCTATACAAGAATCAACTCAAAATTTATCAAAGACAAAATATAAAAGCCAAGACCATAAAGCTACTAGAAGAAAATGTAGAGAAACATCTCAGAAGAACTGAGAGCAGTGGCATGAACAGACATCTGCACACCAATGTTCATAGCGGCATTATTCATGATTGTCAAAAGTTGGAAACAACCCAGGTGTCCATCAACCAATGAATGGATAAACATATTGTGGTGTATACACATGATGGAATATTATGTAGCTGTAAGAAGAAATGAAGTTATGAAGCATATGACAACATGGATGTACCTGGAGGACATGATGTTGAGTGAAGCAAGCCAGATACAAAAGGACAAATACTGTTATGATTATGCTACTATGAACTAAATATATTGTGCAATCTCATGGAGTTATTAACTAGAATATGGGTCACCAGAAAATAAAATGAGGTTAGAGAATGGAAAGCTGAGAGTTAACTTTGTGCAGAATTGGTAAAAATGTTATTTGTTAATCTTTGGAAGTGAGTAGCAAAAGTGAAAGCACATCATGTTTGTAACTAGCAGTGCTATTATATGGATATGACAATGGTTGAAAGGGAAAGTCTAAGGTCATGTATTTTATTAAAAGGAAAGCCAAAACCTGTAACATGGGACTGTATAGCATAATAAAATCTCATGGAGGTGGCGGTGGCTCAAACAATTGAGTTCTCCTCTACCATACGGAGCACCTTGGTTCAATCCCCGGGACCTTTTGGTAAAAAAAGAAAAAAGGCATCCCAGACCTGTGTGGTAAGGCACAGGACCCCGTGCGACAAAGCGAGGCACCAATAAAAAAAAAAAGAAAGAAAGATGATGCAACCAGATAGGAAGAAAAAAAATTCTCCTGTGAAATAGGAATAATGGTAATATTGCATATATAAGACTTAGAAACTGAACAAATGTATGTTGATGTTACAAAATGTTAATATCAGGCAAAAAAACTCCATTATCCTATGTGAAAGAAACCAGACACAAAGTACTACATATTGTATCATTCCATTTATATAAAATGTAAATGTAAATCAATTTTTATAAAGATGGAATTAGAGTAGTGGTTATGTAGGGCTGGGGAGGGATAGAGGGATTGAGACGAGATTGCTAAGGGGTGTGGAGTTTTTCTTTTTGGAGTAATGAAATTGTTCTAAAATTTTTTGTGATGATGAATGCAAAACCTTGTGATTATACTAAAAGCCATTGATTGTACACTGTGGATAGATTGTTGGGATGTGAGTATATTTCAATAAAACTGCTTTTAAGAAACAAACAGAAATAAATAAATAATAGGCATAAAAATTACAAAGGAGGGGAACAGATGTACCTCAAGTGTTTGTGCGTCTTCTTCCCATGTATGAGGTCCCGGGTTCGATCCCCAGTACCTCCTAAAACAAAACAAACAAATGAAAAACCAACTATCATTGGGAAGCAGATGTAGCTCGCTAATTGGGCACCTGCTTCCCACATATGAGGTCCTGGGTTCATTCCCCGGTATCTCCAAATAAATAAATAAATAAATAAATAAATAAATAAATAAATATTGCAAAGGAAGAATTAAAATTGACCATTCACTGACAGCTTGATTATGGACATACAAAACCCTAAACCATCTACCAAAGAAAACTATTGAAGTAATAAGTGAATTTAGCAAGGTTTCAGGATACAAGGACAATATAAAAAATTAACTGTCTTTTTTATGAGAGCAATGAGCAGCTGGAATTTGTAATTACAAAAACAATGCCATTTACAATAGCATTAAAACATGAAATACTTAGGCGTAAAATTCATGTAAAACCTGTTCACGTAAACTACACAAGATGCTGGGATAAAGACCTACACAAAAGGAGAGAGATATCATGTTTATGGATTAGAAGACTGGGTATTATTAAGATGTTTATTCTCTCTCATTTGACCTGTAGATTCCACAATATATCAATCAAAAAATGTTTAGACAATAGACAAATAAAAAGTTACTCAACCTCAATAAGAATCAGGGAGATGCAAGCTAAAATAGCAATGAAATGTTTTTCTCTCAACTAATTGGAAAAACATTTAGAAGACTGATAATATGTAGTGTTTAAAAGCATGGGGAAATGTGTACCCTTTTAGTGGTAATGCATATTGCAAGTCATTTTCAGTTTTATCCTATTAGAAATAATGCTTCAATAAATAACATTTGTTTGTAAGTAGTCTTACTAAATAAATTAAGGCATATGCACCTGATGGAGTATCATGTAGCAGTTTAGGTAAGAATTTTGTATATAATGATGTGAAAAAAAATCACAGCAAATCAAGGTTAAAAAACGGGTGGTAGAAAATAAATAATGCATTTAGTTTGGGTTTTACTGTTAAAATATTCATGCATAGCAAACTGTTATTGGTGATTATCTTCTAAAATTGGAGGATGGGGGAGGGTGAAATGCATCGTAGTTTTTTACCTCTGTATTGTTTTGTATTTTTTTGAAAATGTATATATGACATTGAGCATTTATGTATTTGTATTATTTCTGAAATAAACAGTATAAAAAAGCAATTGTTCTAGGCCAAAAACTTTAAACAAAATCATATGATTTCAGAGAAAAATTAAATATATTAAGTAAGTTTCCATGAGGAGTAACTGGTTTAAAACTTGCCCTCCCACCATGGAAAATTAGAAACTAGACAACATATTTGTAGATATTGTTTTTAGGCATTGGTACAACAGGCAGGGCAGGATTCTGATCTTTGAGAGAAAGGAAATAAATGAAGTGATTCCGATAATTATCCCATTTCTGCCTAGAGGCAGGAACTGTCTCAAGAAAATCCAGACATTCAAAAACATCTTTTCAAAAATTACTATTCAGAAAAAATTGTAGCAAACTGTGATCCATAACCAGGAGGAAAAAAAAATCAGTCAATACAAATAGACTCAAAAATACAGAGATAATAGAATGAACAAACAAGGATTTTGAAATAACCATTCAAAATATGTTTAAGGACTTAAAGGAAAATATAAATAAAATGAGAAATGAAATGGAACATAAAGAAAAAAAACAAATGGAACATAAAGAAAAAAACAAATGAAACTTTTAGAGATGAAAAATACAATATTTGGAAAAAAGTATTTGCTAGGTGAGCTTAATATCAGATTAAAGCACTGCAGATAAAGGATCAGTAAACTTGAAGACATACCAAATATATATTGTTCGATATAGTGTTCTATAATGTCGGTTAAGTCAAGTATATTGATAATGTTGTTTAGGTCATCTGAATCCTTACTGATTTCCTGTGTACTTGTATCAATTATTGAGAGAGGAGTGTTGAATTCTCCAACTATAATTGTGGATTTGTTTGTTTCTCCTTTCATTTATTCAAAGTTTGCTTCATGTATTTTGAAGCTTTATTAGTAGGATTTATTATTAATTTAAGATTATTACATCCTTGATGAATTCACCCTTTTATCTTCATAAAATGTATGTCCTTAACCATGCCTTGTCCTAAAGTCTATTTTGAATATTTTTACTTTTAGGGAGGTATGGGGGATTGAACCCAGGATCTCATACATGGGAAGCAGGTGCTCAATCACTGAGCTACATCACTCCCCAATGACAGTTGGTTTTATTGTTCGTTTGTTTTGTCTTGTTTTTCTTAGGAGGTTTCGGGGATTGAACCCCGGATCTCGTATGTGGGAAACAGGAATGCAACCATTTGAGCTACATCTGCTCCCCTATTTTAAATATTTTTACAAACATGTTTTAAAATACATATGTATTTGAACAAAACAAAACAAATAAAACAATATCAATATGCTATTCTTGGAAGGATAGATATATATATATAATTATTGAAACATTCTCAAAGCTGTAGAGTACAAAGCATAAGTACAGTACAGAGATTTTTTTTTCTGAATTTTATTAGAGTAAGTTGCCAACCTGATGACCCCTCACCTCCCACACTTTATGCAGGAGGAGGACATTCTCTACATAGCCACAATTCAACCACCAAAATCAGGAAATTAACATAAATACATTTCTATCCTCTAATCTTCCCACTCCATTCAAGCTTTGCCAATTGTCCCAACAATGTCCTTTATAGTAAAAGGATCTTGTTTGCCTTGTCTCTTTAGTTAGCTTTACTAGGGATATCTTCTCAGTCTTTTATTTTTTTTTCATTTTCCTGACCTTGACACTTTTGAAAACTACAGGTCTGTTATTTTGTAGAATTTCCCTCAATTTCGGTTTGTCTTACTTTTCCTCTTGATTAGATTCAGATTTTATATCTTTGGCAAGGGTATCACAGAAGAAATGTTGTGATCTTCTCAGTGCATCCTGTCTGGTACTGGATGACTTCTATTTGTCATATTACTAATGGTGTTCATTTGATCAAAGTGACGCTTGCCAGGCCTCACCAGTGTAAAGTTCTCTTTGTCTTTTTTTTCTTTGTTATTAATATGTATTTTTTTAACGGAGGTGCTTTGAAACTGTTCCTTCTGAAACTTTCAATTTATCTATTCATGTATTTGTATCGGTATGGACTCACACCTTCCTATTTTATTCAATGAATTAAATCTGTTACTCTTTTTTTCATGCCAATATTTTCTCAGACTTGGCCAGTTGGAGCCACTTCAAGCTGCCTTCTGTGTCTTCATCACAATTTGAGCATTTTCTTGTTTTCTGGTCAAAAAAATATTCCAGAATCATCTTGTATTTTTCCTGCCCCGGCCCTGCAATGATCTGTTTCTCCAAAGAGCCCTTGTTCTTTTTAGTGGGTGCCCACTTTTTTGGGTACTGCTGCTCTTAGGACGTCTCAGTAGCTAAGGAATATGAGCATGCCTGCATTTGCACACGTACTTACATCTATATTTCCCTATCAACTACTAAACCATGTGTTGTTCACACTGACAACTCCATTCTGGTTCACATACACCGCCACAGGTGCATTCTTTTTCTCCCTTTCCTTTTCTGACAGAGAGTAACGTGGCTTCCATTATCCATAATATATTTACTTATTTGATCAGTCCTACTGTATGTAACCAAGCTCTGTCACCACAATTGCTCCCTTTCTTACATGGACGTGCTTCTCATCCAGGGTGGGCTTGACCTTCCCTTGCTGAAACATCACCTCCCCACTAAATCGGATGCCCTCCTCATCACTCTTGGGCTCTGATTCCCTGTGCTGGCTGCCCTTTGGTGTAGATCCTTTCCTCACCCTTCTTGGGCCTCACTAGCCCAAAGCCAGATCTCCTCTCCATGAGAATACTCTCCTTTCCATGCTTGGACTGTGACGTCATGCTACTCCAGGTTGCCCCCACAAGTGGCTGCCCTCCTTGCCTCTCTTAGGCTCCACCACCTTGTACTGTGCAGCCCTCCTACATGAACACCCATCTGACCCCACAGGGGCTCTGGCATCCTATGCTGGTTCCTCTCCCTCTAGTATAAATCCCTACCTTCCTTGCCTGCTTCCCAATGGCTTTAGGATTCAATTGTTCAGGAAATGAAGTGAAGGGAGAAGGAAGAGCAGGATGTGTGTGGCAGTTTGATATTATTGATGAATTCCAAAAAGAAATACCAATTATGTTTATAAACTGGTCTGTTCCTCTGGGCTAGTGATACCCTTAGACTGTACTGGATTCATAAGTTTTACTTTTTCTTGAAAAAAATAATAATTAAGGCTTTGACTGGGCCATGTCAGTAGGACATTGAGTTCCCACCCCCTTGGTGGACAGGGACTCAGAGAAACTGCACTGTAGAGAAGGGAGGTTGGAGTTTGAATGCTGAAGCCTGGGAAGTAAATAGACAGAGAAGCAGATAAGTGAGGAAAGAGAAAAGGCTCTGTTAGACACGGCAGACACCCTGGGAAGAGAGACCAGCTGTTTGCCTGATAGTTTACAGCTGGCCTTGTGGAGCGAGCAGAGCAGCTGAGCCCGGAGAGGAACGAGCCCCAAGAGAGAGACTTATCTCAGCTTTTAGCTGATATTGGAAGAAGCTGGGATCACGGAGCCTTAAGAGGAAGAGGAAGCCTGAACCCTTGCAGATGTTGGCAGCCATCTTGCTCCAACAGACTTTGGTGAGGGAAGTAACTTATGCTTTATGGCCTGGTAACTGTAAGCTTCTACTCCAAATAAATACCCTTTATAAAAACCAACAGATTTCTGGTTCGTTGCATCAGCACCTCTTTGGCTGACTAATACAATTTATAAATATAAAATATTTAAAAATGCATTAATATAAATCTGCATGGCGAAGCATGGTAACTTCTACTTTATGATCTAGTACCAATATGTCTAAAACCCATCATTCATCAAACTATGAAGTAATAATAAGACTATTAATGAAAAACAAAACATGCCGTCTAGTTTCTAAAATCTAGTCCCGTTTCTCATCATCAAATAGTTTTTGGTCTTTTATTAAGCTGGGGATTTAATGATGTCATCCAAAAAATGCATCTTCAGGTCTCATCTCCTGGTCCTGTGGGTGTGAACCATCTGTCAATACGATCTTTGCGGATGTTCTTAGTTAAGGTGTGCCCAAGCTGAATGAGGGTGGGCTTTGATCCAATATGGCTGAAGTCCTTATAAGCCAAAGAAACTGAACACAGAAAGAAAAGCCCAGGGGCATCCAGAAGCTGGTAGTCAGGGGAACCCAAAGAGAAAGGAGAACATGTCACCACGTGCATTGTGCTGTGTGACAGAAAAGCCAAGAATCCCCAAAGAATGCTGGCCAGTCAGAAGACTCAGACCTGGGGAGGAAGCAAGGCTTCTAGCTTCTGAAACCATGATCCAGTAAAGTCCTGTTGTTAAGTCAACCCATTAAATGGTATTTGTTTTAGCAGCTAGGAAAGTTAATACAGTAGTGACAGGTGAGAATCAGAACACAAAGCAAGTCCTAACAATGAAACAATATGCTAGAATATATATATAATCATTTTGCAAATCAACATATCTTATGGCACAGGGAGACTAATAAGTGCTGGAATTTTATTTCTAGTATCTGTAAGAGTTACAATTTAAATGATAAGAAGGAAAAAGTATTGGATGTTTAATCTAGTATTAATTCACTCTCTAATATGCAAAGGCCAGACAAAGCACGGTCTGTTGGAATATAAAATGCATATTTTTTGCATATTGCTGGAAAGATATTTAACTACATTTTTTAAAATTGCTTACTTCTTGTCAGTTAATTTCTGGCTAGTAATGATACACATAAATATGGTGTTATTCAGGGTTATAGTACTTATTTCTACTTGATGATGAAGTGACTGGAAACTTCCAGCTTTTTCTCAGTGTTTTATTATATTACTGGTAATACTTTTGGTCTTTCGTCATTATTAATTCATTTAGTATTCATCGTGATAATACTGGTCATAATAAATTTATTTCAAATTCATGTAGATGTCATATTTTATTCACTACTATAGGGTTTTCATTGTAATTTGGAACTAATTAATATACCATTAAAATAAAGTGTTACCCACATTTTTCATTTTAAACATAAAATGTCTAGCAGTTCATGGCATATTGTATGAGTATTCGGCATCCCAGTGGTAACCCAAGTATATGTAAGTTTCATTTTTTGAGCAGTAAAAACAGGGCAACAGAAAAATATGTACAGAAGTCACATTTCAGCACAAAAGTTGAAACTTGGCAGTAAGTTAACTACTAGTTGTTTTTATTTAATATTTCCTTCCTTTTAATTAAGTTGTATAGTTCTCATTAATATGATATGTGATGGTACTATATACATTATTGTTAATTCACCAAAATAAGATCTAATTTTCCTCTTGGCTATGAATTAGATACTAACATTGTCACTAGGATAGATAAAAATTATGAACTCAAAACAAGCAATTTAATTGCATTTCCTTTTTTTTTTTTCTTGTTCTGAGAACTTTACTCGTCTGCATTTCTAATTATAATCTAGGGGCAAGTTCAAACTGATATGCTAGCTCGAAAGAACTATAAAGTGTATCTGTATACCTTATTCATATTTTTTCTTTCTCCTTTACAACGATAGTCAGTTGATTGCTGGAAAGGAAGAAGAGACAAATGTTTTTAGCCATTTAAACAGATTATAGTAAAAAGATGAAAAACAGATCTACTCTAAGTTAATGGTAAAAACAGTTTTTATCCCATTATATGAATTTACTTCATATCAGCTTTATTGAATTATTCTCTCATCTAAATTTGCACACTTTATCTTCTTTGAGTTGTCTGCTATACTGGACATCGAATTGCTGTATTTTTTCTATTTTTGTCATAAATTACATTTTATATCCTTCACCATCATATCTTGTTATTGGTTGGGATAAGATTTTAAAATAAAGATTAAAGAATCCCTCTTCCTCTTGAAATAATGGCCTTGTTTTCTTGACTTCACAACTATTAAGACTACTAAATCATGGTCTCCCTTCTTGAGGCCATTCCATTAGTTTCTATTGCACTGCACTATACTTGTCTTTTTTAAATGGGCCTTGGTTTTTTCCCCTTACTTAATCTTTCACCATGTAAATCTTTCTGAGCCAGAGATTGTTAAACTTTGGGGATATTCAAATCAGGGGCCACAATGATGACATTCAGGTTGTCTGATATCTCTTAATACAAAGTTTATATACAATTAAGAACCTCGTTTTCTTCCTTGGATTCAACTGTCACTTAACAAATATGTCTCCCTCTCTTCCTACCTACCCCTCCCTCCCTTCCTTCCACAAATATTTGTTTAGATACTCCTATTTACCAGACACTTTACTATGTGTTGGGGTACAAATACAAATAAAAGGTGAGCCCAGCCCTCAAGGAGATAAATGTTAAGCTATTAGGATAGAAGAAATTTCAGAGTACTGGGGAGATGGATATTTCTCAAGTTGTAGTTGGAAAAATCATTTTAGGAAGAGGGAGTAACTTTATGAGAGTCTGAAGGGAGGAGAGAACATGGCCTATTCTGAGAACTAAAGTAGGCGAATGACTCCATCATTGGATGGAAGCAGTGAAAAGAGTTATCAGCATTAAGTCAGGGCCAGAACTGTTTGACATTCTAGGAGCTTTTGACTTTATTCAGAAGGCTTAGGATAGTTTGTGGGAGCTGACATTAAAGAAAAAAAGTGACATGATTAGATTTATGTTTTAGAAAGACCATTCAGGGCCCGGCTAGATAGCTCAGTGGATAAAGAGCTCGCTGGGAAACCACATGGGAGGCCCTGGGTTCGGTTCCCGGGGACCTCTCCTAGCGGGCAGACCGCCTTGAGAATGGCAAGCCGCCATGGGCGGGCCAGAGCCGCCGTGGGCAGGGCAAAAAGCTGCCACGGACAGGCAAAAGCCGCCACGGGCAGGGCAG
>PVKH010011785.1:0-17583 GCA_004027955.1 Chaetophractus vellerosus
CCTGGCCACAGCCCCAGGAACACCTCGGCGCGCCTGGCTCTGGGTATCGACAGCGCTGTGGCTGGCACAATGACAGAGCACCATGCCCAGGGCATGGGGGCAGGGAGCCTCTCCATGTCCTTAATTGGCAAGAAAATTAAGAATTGAAGCACGCCAGGGAATTTGCTTCCTGTCATTTGTATGTAATATTAAGCCAAATTCACTTGGTTATTATTAACCACCTCAAACAGTTGAACAACCCCTGATTTGGTTTTGGTTCAGTGACATGAGGTGCCCAACAGGGCCAGATGCATCTCAATATCCATTTCAATAAAACCATCATTTTGTCCTCTGATAGGAATGGTTCTCCATTGGGAACCAGAACTTCCAAGACAGTGAAGTTCAAAATCGCAGGTACTAAGAGCAAATATTCCGAGGATAATTCCATGTAATAATGAGACAACCCATTCTCACTTTCACCCTTCAATTCCAAGACTCAGGTAGTCTAGCATGAGAAAAACAGAGCCATATGTTGTTACTGACTCTAGGCATTCACTGCATTCTGTAATGTGGAATACCATGATTTCAGGTAATTTTCTCCCAATGGTGTCGTAACTGGGTCTTCAGTAAGCCATTGCATCATTCTGCCCTCCCATATGCTTTGACAAGATGTGGTAAATAATAGGACCAGTGAGTTTCTTGGGTTTGAGCACACCAATACTTATTTTGCTATGAAATGCATTCTTTGATTAGACAGAATGCTACATACAATACCCACCATAAATGTGAAGGGGGCATTCTGTTCATTTCAATAAGGATAATTTTTTTTTCTCCTCCAACAGGGAAGGGATCAAGTATAACTAACCTGTCAACAGATAATGGGCTAGTGCCCCTAGGGAATAATACCATATTGGAGGTCAATGCTCCCTTAGCTGTTGGCAGGCTAGCCACTCTGGTCCTACTGGCCAGGTAGGTCTTGGTCAGGAAAGGTCCATGTTGTGCCACCATGTTTATCATGATTACTTCGTATATTGACTCTGAGCAAGCACTGGGTTAACTGGGGAAATGAGCTGTCTGTCTGTCTTCCTCAGAACAGTTATTTGTCCACCTGATTGAGAGTCCCCCCTTAGGCGGATGCCTTTGGTGAACATTCACATGGGACACAAATACCTTCTTTGTCTGTGCCAAATTTGGATACATCTTGTCCAGGACCCCTTTTCACCAATATTCCTTTTTTTTTTTCTTTCCAATTACTTGAACATCTAGAGAAACCAGTAGCTACTTTATACGAATTGATTTAGACCTATACTTTAAGAACTTTCTCATCTAGACAAGTGGAAAAATTAATGTTTTCTAGAACCTGTACCCTTAGTGTAGATTTCCCTTTCTCATAGCCCTACAGGGTCACTCCTAGGTGGGGCTGTTTTTCTGTAGCCAACCATTTCTGGGGGATGCCAGCATATATATATATAAATATATATGTATAATGCAGGACCAACTGTTAGCCAAACCTGAGTTTTCACCTTCTTGGCCATTAAAAAAAAAAAAACCAAGAAAAAATAAAGCCTTCCCATGAGGCCATATATGAGTATTGAGAGAGGAGAGGAAATGCAGTAGAAGTCTTTAATCTGATCCTCTTAATAATACAACCTACTTGTGCCTTCTGGATCCAATTAAGACTGATCTCTTATTTACGATTGTCACCTGTTGATATATTGCCACTGTTCTTCACACCCAGCCCTATGACTGTGGGAGTACTCAGTTCACCACAGGAAACTCAGATCACTTGGTCATTTCATAGCCCAAGCTTAAGTTCTCTGTCTCTGCTAGTGCCCAAAATCTAGCCAACAGCTCTTTCTGAAAAGGAAGAAAGTGAGCCAAAGAAGGCAGGGGTTTGCTCCAAATCCCTAAAATTCTGAAAGTGTAATTATTCTATCAGGGGTTGGCAGAGGCTCTACACAGCGTCCATAATGCTATAGATACTTTGAATATCATTGAAACTGCTGGGTCATAAGATTCAAGTGGAAGAGCAACTTGCTTTGCAGCCTGGGAATACTTTAGAGATGACTCTCTGTTTCCTACAAATAACTGACAGCCTATGGGTTTCTCAGCAAAAATGTCAGAATGGCATACTAAAATGTGTATAAATTTCTGACAAAATACAAAGGTCCCTACTAAGGACTCTGCCTCCTATTTAATAGTAATAGTGCATGATGAAGAAACTTGTCATTCACTTTGGAGGGGGCATCTCAACATTTAAGACCGTTAAACCTTAAGAAATTTCACCAAGATGGTGTACAACTGAAATTTCATGAAGTTCATCTTCCATCATGGCCTGCATGTATCTTACTAAAGCAGTTAAAGTACTTGCTAGTTTCTGTTCATCTGGTCCAGTCAGTGTGGTGGACACTGTTAAGACATGCAAGATTGCTGCAGACTATGTTTTGGCACATATCAAGAGATTTGCTGTGGCCCCAACAGAAGTTCGTGAAAGTGAACCATAGGGTAAAATCTAATTGCTTCTGATGGTCAGTTCTTGCAAACTAGTATAGAGAAAAAACATTTGCTCTGTCAGTAGTTGCATTCTAGTTGCCAAGAGCTGTGTTGATTTTCTCCAATAAAGTAATCATATCTCAAACAACAGCCACAGTTGGAGTTGTCAATTAAGTTTATGATAATCCTAGTTATTCTTGAAGAACTATCTGCCTTTATCATAGACTAAATAGAAAAACTAAATGGGATATGATGGGTACCAGCAAAAGGGAATCTTTCATGTGTTTGACAGTGGTCAAAATCTGTCTTTTCCATTCTCTAGGGATTTGATATTGGTTTTGCTTTATTTTCTGGCAAGGGAAAGGTATTCCAGGGCTTCCACTTGGCTCTTCCTATCACAGTATAGCCTTCAATCAATGGATCAGAGAGATAAGATATGAATTCTGCCATTTGCTAAGTCTGCTATTACAATAATTCATTTAGGAACTGGGAAAATATATGCAGAGTGATAAAAAAAAAACTACTGAACCTAGAATAATTCAAGATTTGGCCAAAATGCCATTTATTGCCTAAATTCCATTGGCCCTAATTGACTTGTAAACCTGAAGGAGTTAGCTTTGGGGTTCCAAGGAATTATTTTAAGATCAAAGACAATGTCTGCTGATCATGATAAGTGCTTAGTATTTCCTTTTCCCTTTAGTAAGGGACCTTATGTTCCATTGGGGAAAACTTGGAAGAATATTTACAGGGTATACATGTGGTGGTTTGTCAGGGCCCTTCCTTAAGGTGAGTGGTCCTGATTTTCCATGATGGCAATTTAAGACTACCAGGACTGGATATATTGTGTTTTGTTTTCTTCTTATATGGATGAATTAATATATATTACACTGTCCATCTATTTTATTCCTAGAGGCAGGATGATCAATTAGACACCCCAAAAGTTCCTTATAGGTCTAAACATTCTGATTTCTACTTCATCCTTGCTGCTCATTACAGTAAATACTCCCACCTTGTTTGCATTGGTTATATACTGCCAATTGGCATTTATTACTCTGGGGTCCTATCATCCTTGCTGAAATCAGGGAGTTACCTCCCTTCCTTATAGACAGCCTCTAGAGAGAAGCTACCTCAAAGCTTGCCAAGGATACCAGTGCTCTCAACAGTAATGTATTTCTCAATGCCTTAGTGAAGGTTCTTTCTCCTGGGTCCTCTTGAGGCAAGTCATAGGTAGGTGAAAAATTTGCAAGCCTTGAATGCTAATTCCATTCCACATTTCCAGTACCTTAAACCTTTGGATTCCTTTCTTTACATTATGCCAAGAAAGTTCTGGCTTCTCAATCACAGTAAATGAGGGCAACCATTAAGTTTAAATTTTAGTCAATAAAAAAAAAATTGTTAGACACTCCTCTAGATTAATGAATATTAAATAGAGAATCTTGGGTAAATGTATCCATATGAGCATATTTGACCCAATCGATGGATATACGCCATCTGGCTTGACCTTTAAGGGGCCACCATAAAAGATATTAGAGTCCAAGTCCCCATATATTCTCCAGGTTTCTGTTAATATAAATTGCAAAAAAATTAAAGATATTTTAAAGTATTAGCTATTTTCTCCAGGTCAGATTTTGTACTTGTTTTCCTAGAATATTTTGAGAAAGCACCCAACTTATTGGGCTAGTGGCAAGTTATTAATAAGTATATAATGGGAAGTGAAGAGAATAGGCCTACCCTTGTAAGTCAATCCCCAGATGAAGTTATTATAAGATCTTCAAGCAAAAGATATCTAGTCTCCTCAGATACAAAGCTGTGAATTCAACATAAATTGTAATTCTGCAATCTGCACAAAGTCTGTATCTAGATTTTTTAACTCTATCCTGAGGCTTTGAAAAATAAGAAATAAAAAATTTCTTAAGTAATAAGAGACTCAGGAAAGGGCCACCATAGAGGCTTTTTGTTCCTCCACTGTGACCTAAGCTTGTTGTTTTATTTTTTAAAGCACTCCAGGAAACTCAGAGGAAGCATGTCACGTCAAAGTCCTTGTTTTCATCATTACATTACAGTCAAATGCAGCAAGCACTTCCTCTCCCACAGCCCTTGCTTCAGAGGGCACTTTATCACAAACAACCCCAGGAGATAATTTAATTATCTCATTCCCATTTTCAAGGAGTGCAGCTCTGTACTCAAGCTGAAAGATATGGACAAACTGATCCTGGAAGGTTTGTTTCCTGGGACCACTGTTGTTCCCAGTTTCTCTATCAGTTCGTTTTCAGTCAGGATTCAGAACAACTCTCCAAAATTTTAATAGCACATATTTAATATAACATGATTTAACTAGATATTAGGTAACAGAGAAGTCAAAAAGGGATCACTGAGGTATCAGAGATGTAGTAATTTTAGGAAGCAACTACCCCTAATAGGGCTGAGAGAACTGAAGGAAGAAGGTGGGCCCCTCTGTCCTGGGACGCAGCCCTCTGAGGAGGCAGCACGCCTGTGTCAGAAGCCCAGAGAAGCACCCCCAGCGAGAGGAACTCAGGCCTCCCAGGAAGGCCTGCTGGGGTCGCTGAGAGGTTTTTATGGGGCTAGTCATGTAGTGTGGAAAAATGGCAAACTTCAACCAACCACTGATATGGGAACCAGCGACTCAGCCAGGATGAAGAACAATTTCTGTGGTGAGGTAAACAGTAGCGCTTCAGTCTTACAAACTCCAGAAAGCCAGCTGGCAAAAGAGTAATACGATTTGCATAGTCCCAGGGCCAGCATCACAGGCAGAGTATAGAAGTGTTTTTTTAAAAGGAGAGACTCTACCTTGATAATCAGCACAAACTGAATAATTCAAATAATCCCAACGTCCAAACAAATCGCAGGTGTTACCAAAACAAGAATAAAATATATGCTTTGATATTAGCTCAAAACTTATTTAATGTGAGGATAGTTTCCCATATTAATATGTAGAGAGAACATTTTTTCTTGGTGGTGGCAACTAAAAATATAATAATTATGTGGTTTTTAAAAATCTGTCCTAATTAAAATGTAATGAATTTCACTGTAATAAAAATTATGAGATTCTGGAATTAGTGACTAAGAGTATATGCTGAATTTCTGTGCATGAGATATATAAGAGAAAAATATACCATCTGGATAAGAAGAGGAATGAGCTGTGAAGGATTGAGCAGGTTCTCTGGATAACCTTTAGAATTTCTTCCCCACTCTTGGTAGCATTCTGTTATGTTTGTTTTTTTAAATCATTATTCATCTCACATCATTTTAGAATATCTATCTTTATCTCCATCATAGCTTGCATTTGCATAGGGTTTTGAACTTTTCTGAAATGTATTAGTTTTCTTTGACCGCCATAATAAATTACTACAAACTGAATATTTGTGTTAATCTACATAAATTATTTTTGGAGGTCAGAAATCTGAATGGCCTCACTGGACTAAAATCAAGCCATTGGCAAGGCTGCATTCCTTTCTGAAGGCTCTAGGGCAGAATCCATTCCCTTAGCTTTTCCACTTTTCCTTGCCTCGTGGTCTCCTGCTTCCATCTTTAAAACAACTTTGCATCCTTCTGATAATTTATAGTCATGGTTTCCTATGACCAGAGTTGGAAATAGTTCTCTGAATTTAAAGCCATATAATTACATTGGGCCCACCTGGATAATCCAAAATATGTTCCTCATCTCAAAATCCTTAACTCAATCACATCTGCAAAGTTCATTTTCCTGTGAAAGCTAATGAATTCACAGGTCACGGGGATTAATACCCTTACATCTTTGTGGGGGCAATTAGTCTCCCGACCACACATCCATTATGTTTTGTTTTGTTTTGTTTTTTTGAGCTGAACAACCACATTTTAGGAAGGCAAGGCAAGCATTTTATGAACAAGAAAATTCAAACAGAGACATTCGGTAGCTTGTGTGGCCAAAGACCACATAAATTTTATGTATATAAAATCAGGCCAAACGTTGCACTTCAATAATGGCAAAAGCCTGAACTAAGTACACATATCACACAATCATTTTTTTCAAGAATAATTTTATGTAATCATATCCCAAGAACATTCAAAATTTTCTAGTCCAGTGGTTTTTGAAACAATAGAGTTTTAAGAAACATGTGCCTTCTCTAGATCACAGGCTAGTGAGTGGCAGACCTGACACTCCAAGAAAGTACTGGAAACAAAAGCAGAAAACCTATAATTATACTACTACTTTTCCCCCTACGGAATTTCCCCATATCTTTATAACATATTTTAAACACAAAATGTAAAGCCAATGTTTCTCTGGGTATCTGGGCACGTGTCCATACATGGTCTTGCCATGGGCAGGCTTCACGTGCACATAGCTGGCTCGGGTCTAGATGTTTAGTATTTTGGGATGTGAACCAAACTGTTTAAGACTCAATATGTGTGTAACCAGTATGTTGAACAAGCACGACTCCTGACATAATCAAAACACGGCTTTATTTTTATCTCTTATCATCCTTCTAAAATGAGTTCCTTTCTGACAATGTTTCTCTGCTTCTGGACGAAAACTCCTTCAATTCCATGATATTTTTGCTCAATCTTTTGGTAATAAAATATCCTACAGCCATTTTAAGTAACAAACTGGTCCCAATTCAGAAATTAGACTATCCTGTCCAAGATACTAATAAAAACTCTGAATCTGATTTAACATTAAAATGCTGCCATCTCCTCAGCTGGCAGAAGCCTGCATCTCCTAGACTTCTGCAGTGGAAAAAAGGATGGTTGGCTTTTTTTCTATTTCATTACCTTGTGCTTTCACTGCCTCCACAACACCTCGCTAGATAGCTTCTGACTCCTACACAGTTGGAACAGGATGAGGGTGGCTTAGAAAAGAAAAATGAAATCTTTTATTTAAATGGTAGTTTCATAATGTAGTTTTCTGTTCTCTGGGTTTGGCAAATGTTTAGAGCTGATTCTTTCTCTTTGGGAGCTATCAGAGTTTCTAGGGGATTTCTTTGCTGAGCCATGCTCTCTATAGCCCCATACCCTGGCCAAGCAATGCATCATTTTGGGGGGCTTGGCTTGGCCTAACTTTAGCAGCTTTCAGATATCCAGTGTTTCCCCTTCATGTTTAGTTGTTGTTTCTGCTAGGACCCCTTGCTCCTGGGGTCTTTGGAACTAAGACTGGACTGGACCTGGGATAAGCCCAGGCTGGTTCTTGTTCTCCCTCTGGTGTAAGAGAAAGACTCCCGCATCCTTTGACCTA
This sequence comes from Chaetophractus vellerosus, assembly GCA_004027955.1. NCBI lineage: Eukaryota > Metazoa > Chordata > Mammalia > Cingulata > Chlamyphoridae > Chaetophractus > Chaetophractus vellerosus. The sequence continues at coordinate 7,703 of PVKH010011785.1, forward strand.
AATAAGTCTTAGAGTGCAGGTTTAGTGCAAAATAACATCACTCTCCTGGATTCACCACCAGAGCCATCCTTCTGGCACCATCTTGATTTAATTGATGGAAGTCAGACCGTGTCCTTCCATCACAGAAGTCATATCATGTTTCTTGTTTTATCAGAAAGTCCAACCTAATAAGAATTGAGGTGAAGAATTAGAATACCCCTCTTTAAAAGTTTACAAGGAAGAATAATCATAATAGGACAACAACTCTTTAAATTAATTTTTTCAAAAGTCCTTCCTTATAAAACACACACACATACACACACATATATATAACATCTAGCTGAAAGTTCCAAGAGTTGTAAAATGAGTTTAAAGAATTTCCTTTGAATATTTGCATATAATAATTTGGAATCACTTCAGATTTTTTTCATCACTTGTATCTTAGTGCCTAGTTGAAATATCACCTTCAATTAACTTTTTGTGAGATTCATTGCCAACTTATTAAAATACATATGCTGGAAGAGTGTTTAACAAGCTTTTCTGTTCATCAGAATCCTCTGGAAGGTCTGTATACTGCTAGAGTTTCTGATGTCTAGGGATGAAGTGAGGATTAATAAATTGAATTTGTAACAGATCTCCAGGTGGTGCTGATGCTGCTAACCCAGGGACCCCTTCTGTAGGACAACAAGATGCAAGGGTAGCTCTGCTCTTATACCACTTTGGAGTTGTTTAACGTTTGTGAGATATACAAAAGTCATAGTTGTGAAATTCTTATGTAAGATTTAATAAACGTAACCCCTCCTCCCATCATCTCTGATCCTAATGTTATATTTAGAATTAAGAACTTTGCTTCCAAATTCCAAGTGATTCTAACTAGCAACACAATTCAATTTCATTTATCATCCCATCTATTTATTCAGGTATTTAATAAACTTCTATTAACCTATTCTAGCTAGGCATTGCTCCTCTAGAAAGTGTTTCTCAAAGTGTAGTCTCTGGAACACCATCATCAGTGATTTTCAATCTTCCGTGTCCATCAAATTACCTGTAGGGCTTGTTAAACACAGATGGCTGGGCTTCAATCCAGAATTTCTCATCTAGTAGGTCTGGGGCAGGGCATGAGAATTCATATCTCCAATAAGTTCCCAGTTATTACTGAACAAATATATTTATCTAAAGCAAGTGAACATTTCTAAGCTGTCTTGGGCTGTCAGGCATTTCTGTTTGTTCTTTCTAGTTTTCAAAAGTAAGAAAAACAATGTATTTCTTTAAAATTGAAAGTCTCTGTCTGAATCATATTTGATATTATTCACCAGCTGAATAAAAGGTGACTTTTTAGTTGAATAGACTATATCATCCTTAATGGTGTAACATTACAAATATAGTTCATATTATTCTCTTTACTGCAATTAGCTTCTTCAGAGACAAGAGATATAGGTCACAGTGATGGACAAGAATTTTTATCATCTTGTCAATAAAAGTAAATCCCAAGCACAAAAGTGTCAAATTTTGTTGGCAATAACTAAAATCAACTGATGTCTTTAAAAAGGACCAGTGACTAAACCAAAACAAAAGAGTATTGTGATATTTTGAGCTTCTGTTTATATCAAAGATGGGATAGCTTGAATCAGACTAAACCTCCTGCTGAATAAAACAGTAAAACATTGGAAATGATGTAAAATAAAATTTTAAAAGACATGGAAAAGTTTTAGTAATGGGTGGTGGTGATGGAAGCACAATGTTATGTATGTATTTAAAACCACTGAAGTACACGTTTGAATGTGGTTTAAAGGGGGAAATGTGAGGTCATGTATATGTTGCTAGAATCTTTTTTTAATGACTTGGAAATAAACTATGAATACAGGACTCTAGGGGCTATAGTTCATCAATCCCAGGGATTTCTTCTTGAGTCCCTTTATCAATTCCTGTTTAGGAGAATATTTTATTTTAAAAAATAGCAGTTTCACATGGCAAAGGTGGCAGAAGATGAAGTTTAGGGTGGCAAAAATAACTAAGACTTTAGGGGCAATATATTTCAGAGAAATTAAACACAGCATTGAGTAAAAAATCTGCATGTAGCAAATATGATGTTACCAGAAACTTCAAATGTGCTTGCCTGGTTAGGTTTACCCTCTTGTGTTTATGTCATCACTATAAAAATGACATGTCTCAGATAATTAGTTAAAGGAGGATGCAAGATACATAGCACATACTTCGACCTAACTTATGACTTGAAGTCAGTTCTGGTCAAGCCCATCACAGGTCAACTAATCCTAGCTGACCTGGAAATGCGTAAGTGAAAATTAGGTATTGTTATTTTAAGAAAATGAAGTCGGGATGATTTGTTATAGAGAATAATTATGTAAATAGCTAACCCCATATAGAAGTCTATTCTAGAAACGGGGTCACTTCATAACAAGAACATAAAATATGAGGCATTGGTTTCAGAAATGCAAGAGGAAATAGATATAGAAGGACAGAAATATGGGGATGAATTTGTTTTAGGAGTCTAAAAAAAGGTGACCCATGTTGTGTAGTGATAAGATATTTGGTCAACAGTCACTTGCTGTAATCTTGAAAGCAGAATGTATACTTAACGACTGTATGGTTTTGGGATAACATCTCAATTAAAACATAGGTTGGTTGTTATTAGGTATATTGAATAATTTTCTCTAAAAGTTCAGAAGAGAATGGGTTTGCAAGCAAAATTTAGAGAGATAATAAAGAACCAGATATTGAAGTGTTAGGATATAAAACTCTTTGTCATTTAATCAGAGGTATGGGCATTATGACACTAGGAAAAAAAAGACAAAAACCAGAATTCTGGAGTAAGAATTGTTCTCAGTATAAAGACAAAAATCAATAGCTGTTTTTAGTATGCTTAGAAAAGTTCTGAAAGAATTTATGTGGTACCTTTTGTATTATCTCAACTAGGCAGTACTATTTCTTGAAAGATTAAGGGTATCTTCCTACTTAAACCTGATACAACCCATAAATAAGTCTAGAGAAAGGTATGACTGAAAAATTATTGTGGCTGTGGCTTTTGGTACATGGAGTAGACTGTAATTAGATGCATAAAAATCTCACAACATTGTTGAAAGTATTACATAGCCAAATGCACTTCCAGTTTGAACTAAAAAAATAAAAACAAACAAACAACAAAATAAAACACTGAAACTGAGAGGTAGAAAGACCTCAGGGCACTCAGATTTTTATGAGCAGAAAATAGATCAATAATACTGCTCTACAAACTGTCTTCAGAAATGCCAAAGTAAGATGTTGACAAAGTAAGGACCTCCCAGATTGTGGAGCCAAGAGTAGTACAGAACAATGAGCCACAATGGAGTAGAGATAGGAGATAATCAAGAGAATTCCTATACTCCAATGATAGAAGTCCAGGTAATATTTGTGTATAATATTTCAGAATTGCCGTTGGTCAATATTGCTATTCATTTCCCTTTCTCTTGCTTTTCAAGTGATAGCATTTATTGTGATTATCATTTCCTTGTCCCACCACTGTATAATGGGTAAGTGGTGAATAGGTAACTTACCAATTCAATTCATAAATCTTTCTACCAAGAGACACTTCAACTAAATCTTATAAAGTCTGTGTAATCATGAATTTCTAGCATGATACCATTACTTAATTAGAATTTTGAGAATCTTAGATTGGCTATGTGACTTACTTTGATCTCATTATTGGAATGTAGAACAAACTTCTTAGATCTTTGATTTTGCACTTAGTCATGTTACTTGTTTAGGCCAATGAGATCATAGAATGCAATACACGATTTGAAATAAACTTTCACATTTGGGCTTGCTCTCTGAATCTTCTGCCATCACCATGAGAGGTAGACTTCAAAGCAAGGAAAATGACCAGATACAGAGAGGGATCTTATATAATAAAAGTTTTAATCAACTTAGCAAATACCTAGCAATCCTAAATATGTAAGCACCAAACAACATAGCTACAAACAATGTGAAGAAAATCTGATAAATCAATGGAAAATAGGCAAATCCACAATAATAGTTGAAAACTTCAATATTTATCTCTCAACAATTAGAAAAACTAGATAGAAAATCAGCAAGAACTCAACAGAACTCAATATACAAGAACTCAACAAGAATGTTTATAGAACCCTTCACTAAAAAAATAGCAGAATACACATTCTTTTCAGGCTCCCAGTGGATATATACCAAAATAAAACAAATGTTCAAGCACAAAATCAAACCTCAACAAAGTTTAAAGACATGGCAATAGAGAGCGGATGTAGCTCAAGTGGATGAGCACCTGCTTCCCACATACAAGTCCCAGGTATGATCCCCATTACCTCCTAAAAGCAAAACAAACACACACAAAACACCAACTCATGGGAGCCAATTTCGCTCAGGAGTTGAACACCAGCTTCCCACATAGAGGTCCTGGGTTCAATCCCCAGCCCCAGTACCTTAAAAAAAAAAAAAAAGCCTTCACAATATACAAAGAATGCTCTGATGCTGTGTCACTACAATGTAATAAAACTAGAAATCAGCAAGAGAACCATAATATAAACATATCCAAACAGTAGGCATCTAAGCAACACAAATCTATTTATCAAAAGGGAAGTCTCAAGCAAAACCAAAAAGTGCATCAGACTGAATAAAAATGAAAATGCAACATATCAAAATTTGTAGGACACCCAGAAGAGTGCTGAAAACAAACTTTTTGACACAAAATGCACATATTAGAAAGCAGGAAAAGTCTGAAATCAATCTTCTAAGCTACTATCTTAAGAGTATAGAAAATATTCAGCAAAAGTAAGCTAAAAGTAAGCAGAAGCAAGGAAATCATAAATATAAGATAGATATCAACGAAATTGAAAACAAAAAATAGAGAAATCAATCGATATATAGCTGGTTCTTTAAGAAGATTTTTTTTTAATGGCAAACTTCTAGCTAGACTGAGAAAGAAAAAAAAGATAGAAGACACAAATTGCCAATATCAGAAATGAAATGGGGTATATCACTATAGACCATGCAAACAGCAAAAGGATAATAAGAGAATAAAATGAACAACTCTACACACACAATTTTGACAGCTTAAATGAAATGAGCCAATTCTTCAAAAACTTCACTTAACACAAAAGAAAGAATTTGAAAGTCCCTGAATCTATAAAGGAAATTGAATTTATATTTTAAAGACTCCCAAAATAGAAATCGCCAATAGAAGTAATTTCATTAGGGAATTCAAACAAGTGTCTAAAGAAGAATTACCATCAAATCTACAATTTCTTCAGAAAATAGAATGGGAGCGAAGCATTTCCAAATTCATTTTATGAAGACAGTATTCCACTGATAATAAAAAACAAAAAAAGACAGTATGAAAAAATAAAACAACAAACATTCCTTATGAAGATAGACACAAAAAAATCACTAACACAATGTTAGCAAATAAAATTCAATAATATATAAAAAGAACTATTCAATAAGGCCATGTAGGATTTATTCCTGGAATGCAAGTCTTGTTCAATATTTGAAAATGAATCAATGTAACCCACCATATTAACAAATTAAAGAAAAAAATCATATGGTCATATCAATTAGTGCAGAACTAATCTTTGACAATTTCCACATTTATTATAAAAACCCTCAGAAAAATAGTGATAGAGGGGAAGTTCCTCAAATTTATAAACAACATCTACAAAAAGCTTACAGCTAAAATTATACTTAATGGTGAAATACTGAGACTTTTTCCCTAACATATGAAATGAGGCAAGGATGTCCCATCTCATCATTTATATATAGCATAGCTCAAGATGATTTTGTCAGTGCAATAAAGCAAGAAAATGAAATAAAAATCATACAGATTTTAAAGGAAGAAATAAAATGGTCCCTACTTGGAGATAATATAATTGTCTATGTTGAAAATCCCAAAGAATCTACAAAAATCCCATAGAAATAGTGAGTTCAGTAAGGTTGAAGTATATAATGGAAACATATAAATATCCATGGTACTATATACTAGCAAAGAAGTAGTATAGACACCATAGTTAAAATTACAAAACTATTTATAACCCTTCACAAATAATGAACTACCTAAGTGTAACTTTAAGAAAACATAAACAGCACTTGACTGCTGAAAACCACAAAACACAGATGAAAATAATCAAAGATGATCTAAATAAATGGAGAGACATAGAGTGTCCATGGATTGAGAGTCTCAAAATAGTACAAAAATCAGTTCTTCCCAAGTTGATATACATGTAATTTCTAACAAAATCCCATAAGATTTTCAGTAAGATACAAACAAGATTATTCTAAAATTCATTTGGAAAACCAAAGGATCTAGAATCAATAAAATAATTATTAAAAAGACAGAAAAGTGATATGACTCTGTATACCTGATTTCAAGACTTATTGTATAGCCACAGTAATCAAGATTTTGTAATGTTGTTGGAAGGTCAGACACACAGATCAATGAAACAAAATAGAGAATCCATACATGGAAAACCAATATGCCACTAATTTTTGACAAAGTTGCAAAAACCATTCAGTGGAGAAAAGAAAACCTTTTCCACAATTTTTGCTGGAGTAATTGGACATCCATAATCAGAAAGAAAAAAAAAGAACCTCAACATAATTATCACCTTATAGAAAAATAAACTAAAAATGGATCATGGACTTAAATGTTAATATACAAAACTAGAAAAAATTTTTCCAAATACAGGAAAACAATATTAGAAATCTAGGACCAAGCAAAGAATTCTTAGACTTGACACCAAAAGCGTGATGCATAAAAGGAAAAACTGATCAAATGAACTTCAAAATTAAAAATGTTTATTCTGTGAAAAGCCCTATTCAGAAGCTGAAAAGACAAGTTACAGTGTGGGAGAAAGTGTTTACAAACCATATAGATGAAAAAGGACTAGTATTTAGAATATATAATTAACTCTCAAAACTCAGCAATTAAAAAAAAAATCCAGGTAGAACATGGGCAAAAGACATAAAGAGATAGACATTCATCAAAGATAGAAATAACAGATAAACACATGAAAAAATGATTCCTATTAGGTAGATGCAAATTAAAACCGCAATGCTAAGGTAAAGAAAATGATGACACTAAATCCTGTCAAGGATGTAGAAGCATTGGATCACATTGCTGATGGGAATGTAAAAGGGCACAGGCACAACTGAAAAAGTTTCTTATAAAATTCAAATTACAACAATCCCCTGATCAAAATTAAAAACTATTGTGCATCAAAGGACTTTATCATGAAAGTGAAAAGACAACCTATTCAATGGGAGAAAATTTTTGGAAACCACATATCTGATAAGGGTTTAATATCCAGAATATATAAAGAAATCCTACAACTCAACAATAAAAAAGAAACAACCAAATAAAAAATGAGCAAAACAGTTGAATAGAGATTTATCCAAAGATATACAAATAGTTAAAAAGCATATGAAGAGATGCTCAACATCACTAGCTCTTATGGAAATGTAAATAAAAAGCACAACGAGATAGCATTTCACACTCACTAGAATGGATACTCTTTTAAAAAACTAGAAAGTTACAAGTGTTGGAAAGGATGTGGAGAAATAGGAACACTGGTGGGAATGTGGAAATGGTGCAGCCACTGTGGAAGACAGTTTGATAGGTCCTCAGAAAGCTAAATATAGAATTACGATATGATCCAGCAATCCCTCTACTATGTATATAACCAAAAGAATTGAAAGTTGGGACTTGAACAGATGTTTGCACACCAATGTTCAAAGCGGCATTATTCACAATTTTCAAAAGATGGAAGCAACCCAAGTGTCCATCAACCAGTGAATGGATAAACTAATTGTGGTGCATACATACAACGGAATATTATTTAGCATTAAAAAAGAAAGTTCTGGTTCATGTGACAACATGGATGAAACTTGAAGATATTGTGTTAAATGAAATAAGCCAGACACAAAAGGACAAATATAGTATGATTTCACGGATATGAAATAGTTAGAATAAGCAAGCTCATTTATTTAGAACCTAGAATATAGATGAGCAGGGGCTGGGTCTTGTGTAGGGATGGGGAGTTAATGCTTAATTTGTACAGAATTTCTATTTGGGTTGATAGTGAAGTTTGGAAATGGACGGTGGTGATGGTACCACAACATTTTGAGTATCATTAGCAGCACTGAATTATATATGTGAATGTGGTTAAAGGGGATATTTTAGGTCATATATATGTTACTAGTGTACAAATTAAAAGATAAAACATAGGACTGAACAACGCAATGAACTTTATTGTAAATGATGGGCTATAGATTATAGTACAATTATAACATTATTCTTTCATGAATTATAACAAAAGTACCACACTAGTACAAGGTATTATTAATAATAGAGTGGTACATGGGAAAAATACACCCAGATGTAAACTATGCACTATATTTAATAGTACAATTGTAAGGAGGTTCTGAGGGGAGGGAGAGGGAAAAATAGGTGTAATATGGGAGCATTTTCAGGACATTGAAATTGTCATGAATGATGTTGCAATGACAGATACAGGCCTTTATATATCTTGTCATAACTTACAAAATTGTGCAGGAGAGAGTTTAAAGTATAATGTAAGCTATAATCCACACTTAGTGGCAATGAGTCAATATGTGTTCATCAATTGTAACAAATGTACCATACTAATGATGGATGTTGTTAATATGGGAAAGTGTGGGAGGGGTAGGGAGTGAGGCATATGGGAATCCCCTACATTTTTAATGTTGTAACATTTATGCAATCTAAGTATCTTTAAAATTTTTTAAAAATATATTTTAAAAAAGAACATACCACATTAATGCCAAGTGTTAATAGGAGGGTGAAAATATATGGGGACACTATTTTTTACATGATTTTTCTGTAAACCTACAACCTCGCTAATCAAAAAATTTTTTATAAAAAGATAAAGGAAATGAAATGTCAACTCAGGGCACAAAATCAGTAGGGTTAGTGGACAACAAAATCCATATTTTAAAGCAATAAAATATTTATTTATGAAAAATTGTAACTATCATGTGAGCCAGATATAGCACTCCTGGGTATTTATACCAGATAAATGAAAACTACCAGATAAATGTTTACCCAAAAATCTGTGCATAAATATCACAGCATCTTTATTTATAATAACCAAAATCTAAAAACAACTCAGATGTGCTTGAGTGGGCAATTGATTAAACAAACTTTGAGGCATCTATACCATGTGTTTTGGTCAGCCAAAGGTGTGCCTTTTGAAATATACCAAAGATTGGTCAGTCTTTATAAAGGGTATTTATTTGGGGTAGAAGCTTACAGTTACCAGGCCACAAAGCATAAATTTCTTCCCATGCCCAAGTCCACGTGTTGGAGGAAGATGGCTGCCGACGTCTCCAGGGTTCAGGCTTCCGGGTTCCTCTGTTCCCAGGGCTGCGTTTCTCTCCGGGCTTAGCTTCTGTTTCCTTCACGAGTTCAGCTGAAGACTATGAGACTCTCTGTGTTGCGTCTCTCCACAAGGCCAGCTGTAGCCTATCCGGCGATTGGCTCACTCCAACATCAGAACTGCTTCTCAAATCTCCTTCTCCAAATCTCCTGCTTCTCTCATCCTGCTTCTCTCAGTCTGCTTTTCTAAGTCTCTTTTTCTCAATCTGCCTGCTCTCTGCCTCTTGTCTAGCCTTTTATACTTGAGACCACGCCCACTGAGGGGTGGGGCTTAAAGTCTCTCTGACGTGGCAGTTAACGCCCTACCCATAACTTAATCATGCCCAGATGAACAGATTAGTTTACAAACATAATCTAATCTGTATTTTTGGAATTCATAATTAAATCAAACTCAAACCATTACACCATGGAATACTACTCAGCAATAAGAAGGAATGAACTCTTTTTTTTTTTTTTTTTTTTTTTTTTT
>PVKH010011786.1:0-17199 GCA_004027955.1 Chaetophractus vellerosus
AGAGGGGCCGGCTGTATAGCCTGGTGGATAGGGCGCCGGTACACCACATGGGAGGCCCCGGGTTCAATTCCCAGGGACCTCAGACTGCCTGAGAAGGCAAAAGCTGCCGTGAGTGGAGCACAGCCGCCATGGGCAGGGCAAAAAGCTGCCACCGGCAGGGCAAAGCCACCACCGGCAGGGCGAGCTGCCTGCAAATGGAGCAAAAGCCGCCTGTGAACAGAGCAAACAGCCACCCGGGAATGGAAGCAGACCCGCCCACAAGCAGGGCAAGCTGCCTGTGCAGTGAGCTGAATGGGCATGTCGCCGCAGCGGGGGGAGACAAAGCAGACATAGAAGAACACAAAAAATGAACACACAGCAAGAGCAAGCAGAAAGAGGAGGGATATTTAACAACAACAACAAAAAAGCCAATAGATCTCTGGTACTTTGTTTCAGCACCCCTTTGACAGATTAATACATGTTACTAAAAGTATTTGATGAAATCATCAATTTCTTCTATAATTATTACACGTGATTTTTGCATGCTTTAAAAAATATTATTATTCTCATCTTTTTCTTATAGTATCTATATGGTATTGGTTCTTTGCCAGTTCCTTTATGCTATTTTAGTCATCTTTAAATGGGACCATTCTTTTGGGGCTAGCTATTTGTTGAACAATTCTCTGAGCAAGGGCTGTGAGAGTAAGCTGGCACATCAAATAGCTTCATTATAGTTATGTTTCCCAGTTCTTTTTCTCAAATTTCTTCCAGGGACAGAGTTTTGCTCACTCCCCTCAGGCATATGCTCTTTTGGTTTTCTTGTCATGCAATGGAGCAACGTGTTGGGCATTCATATTTATTAAATTTCTTTTGCCAGTTTTGCATAGCAACTGTAAAACTGATCGCCACCCACCAACTCTTTGTTCCATATTGCCAGTAGACTGTCTGTCTCATTCCTCATTTGGCCTCACATTGCCTGTCACTTCACACAACTTACTATTTCAAATAAGAAATCATTGGTCTGGCCCCTTAGAGCTGTTTCTCCTTTCTTTGTGGAATTCCATGCTCTGCCTGAAGTCTCTTAAGGTATGTGTCTATTATGTTTGATTGAAACCAACCCTCACTGTATTCCTCATAGCTTTTGGTTTGATATTGCCATTTAAAATGGAATTTCCTTCTTTTTGTTCCTAATTGTTCTTTTCAACAAGTTTAAGAGAAGAGACTAGAGATAGAAGACGCTTTACTTTTCAACCTCTAAACCTAAGTCTCAAGGCCAGTGGTTCTCAAGTTTGCCGTAATTCCTGGGCCCACCTCCAGAGTTTCTGATTCAGCAGGTCTGGAATGAAACTCTAGAATCTGAATTTCTAATGAGCTCCCAGGTGATGCTGATACTGCTGGACCATGGACCATTCTTCGAGGACTACTACTAGGCTATATATTGAATGATAGAACAACTTTTGGGCTTACCTTTTAAGAGATGGGTCTGAATTCCAAGTCATGAAAGCCAGGTGGAGTTTTGCTTAATTTTTCTTCATGTAAGGAAATGGGTATGTGTTTGGTGATATTGCTGTGTAAAGACTTACTGAAAGTACAGTGAAAATGTTTATGGCTGTTGACTCAGTGGTGACAGTTTTGTTGACTTGTTCCCCCAAATAGCCAGTCAATTTTAATCAAGTTTGCACTAACCTCTTTTTCCATTTGTACTTCAAGTTTTCTCAATGTGCAGTCTTATGTGCTTGCATTGCACATAAACAGATACTTCTTTGCCCTGAGCTATCCTAGTTTTTAATCTTGCGATATCCAATAGGTTTTTGTCACGTTGAACTGAGCTTTACCACATATCTAAAAAATTTGCAACCTTAATGCCTTTCACTCTGACCAATATAGTTTCACTTTTGACATTTTGATGGCTTTTTTTGGTAGTATGTATTATTTATTTATTTATTAAAATATATTTCTTATTTATTTTTTAAAAGGTACTTAGATTATATAAATTTGATGGCTTTTTCATCTGTATCTCAAATGTCCTCCCTACCCCTACATAGGCCAGAGATTGACCCAAAAAATGCCATGTTTCATAAGGTAGAAAGCCCAAATATTTGAAAATCTATGATTTAGATAATCTGGTGAAAACTGTACATTTGACAGAGATGCTGTTTGGAGATTACATATTAGTAACGAAATCCCTGCAGTTATAATAATCCTTAATTGATTGAATGACTCACTTAAATTTTGAAAATTCAGAAGCAGAAGAAATATTTTAATCTTCTGTTTGCGGTCCATGGCCACCTCCTTTTAATGGTGTCATTTCTACTGCTACAAATTGTAAGCAGCTTTATATAGAGTTCAAACATGAACCTATGCTGGGAGCTGATAGAGAATTCTAGCTTGTATATCTACATCAGAAATGCCAATCTGTACTAATGGGAACCTTTATGACTGGAAAGTATTATAATCCCCTTTCAAAAACACAAAACACTTAATGCTGTCAATTAGAGGAGGGAAGAATAGGTCCTTAATTTTCAGCCAGAGGTTCCAGAAGCACTTACTGAGTTTAAATGGAGTTCAGAGTCATATACTCTGGAAACCTATTTGAAGATATGCACAATTGTCAGAAGAGCCAAAGTGCACTGAAATCATAGCATTTTCAAGTCATGCAAATATTTTCCTTTTAAAATCTCTGTTTAATACACAACTGTGTATTAAAGCCCACAACTGTGTAAAACGTAATACATTACTTACAGAAATTCTCATTAAGATTAAGAAGAAAACTAATCAGGGATAAAGTAGGAAGGTTGCTTTAAAAATAAGAGAAAATAAATGAAAAAAGTTGGTTAAATGACAGGATGACAACTGTCAGCCTTCCAAAATACTGCTGTTCCTGTGGAACCTGACCGGAGCTTGGATGCAGCCTGGGAGTGTGAGCTCTGCTGCATGTTCCCTGCCATAGATTTTCTCTACACACTGGTTAGCCACCTCACCCTCCTTCAGTAACATGGGAAAAACTTTTCTCTATTATTTAGTGACAAGCTTCAATTGTGCTCACTTAATCAACTGAAGGTGAATGGTGTACAGGTATGTGATAGTCACACCTTCTTCAATCACAGCCTTCCAAGTGAGTGGTTTCAACAGTGTGTATTTTGCTTTATGGCCACAATTTCTGTTGGTACACAGGTAAAGCCACAGGGCATTGAGGTCTGTGGGCTACTTAAGCATCCATCTGCATATTTTCTTTTCTCAATTGTGTCATTATCTAATAGAATTCTGATTATTTTTCTCACTCAAAGTGCAATACTATTAATCTTAGCAACTGTTTTACTTATTACATATTGTCTTTATTCTTTGTAACAATAGTACAGGTTTTAATATCTCCATTCCACAGATAAGAAACCAAAATTTAGAGACAGGGTCTTCCAGCTAGTCAATTAGGTTTCAAATTTAACCCCAAACCCATTGTCTCTTCCCTACATCACTCCATAATATTCTTTTGCTTTATTTTTTATTACATGAGAAAAATAGAAAAAGAAATTGCTTTCCTTTGCATTTCTAATCCAATACTGCAATCTATGTCCAGGGGTTTGGTGTAACAGAGTGATATTAAATTCAAGGGACTAACGTGAATAAAGAACAAACTTACTCAAAGTTCCAAAGAAGGCCCTAGTATGATTTTTAAAACTCCCAATCCAAGTTAAATTATGGAGATGAACCCACATAAATTCAAGTTTCAGAAAGCTGTCCATGGCTTAGGTGGCTAATTTTGTACAAGGGAACTAACTTAGAGCTTAAGATAGAAATATCTGACTCCACAAAGGGGCTGACCAATTGAAAAAGTCAACTGTCCTTGCAAATCTTGGAGATTTGATCAGGGAAGTAGAAAGTGGATTTAGCGTGGCATGTGAAGCTGCTGATGGAAAACATTTCAAATATGTAACCTAGACTTGTCCCCCTCCTCCCCAAGGTCTAATATGGAAATACTAGGTTCATAGAGACCCTTCCGGAAGTTCCTCGCATTACTATGACTATCATTCTTTCTCATAAGCTAAATGTTCATGCAGCTAAGGAATAAAGCATTCTAGTTATGTATTTGTTAAGGATTATGCCTGCACTGGAAATTTACAGCATCAATGGGAACAAAAAATAAAAAAAAAGAAGTCATAGAATCAAAGTGCAGATCTTAGTCAATGAGTGCTAAGTCTTAAGTTTAAATGACTAATTAAAAACTAGTGCAAACTGGCTTTACAAGCAGTAAATGTCCGTGTTACTGTATTCAAGTCCCACAGCCAGGAGTTCGTTATAAATATTGATGTCTTCCTTAAAACAAAAAGTGTAAAACAAGTGGAAAAATCCACCAGGGAAAAGGAAAGCAGAGCATTTCATGAAACCTTTGAAAAATAAAAATATAAAAATAATTATTAGGCTCGTGAACCCTGAATAATCTCCTCTTTTCCTAGACCTTTTGTTTATTTTTACTTTTTTTTTTTTTTTTTATTAATCTTATGTAACTTCTCATGGTGTCTCCCTTCTCCCCAGTTACTCTAGTCAAAAGTCTTAAGGAACTTTTTTACATCTCTTGAAATCCTTAGCAGTTTTGTTTTGTTTAGGGGAAAGGTGGAATTGAGCAAGAGAAGGGACAAGCAGAGAAAGAAGATGGATGGTCTTGGTACTACTCCTATCTGGTCCAGGGGACTCTTTTCAAGTTTTGTTGTTAGAGAAGTGAGTACCAAAGAACTGGCTATTCGGTAGAGTTTTGGAGGTTCTTACTGGCAGAGCTGCCTTGGTGCTTAGGTGGAAAGTAAAGCACAGAGTTGGGGAGGAATGTTCTTCCATCAGGCAAACGGGAAGCTTTGGGGGCTTCTGAAGGCAGCTCCCTTGGCAAGCATACTCATTTCTCAGGACAGGTAGTGCCAGGAATGACATTCCTAGGGTCTGGGAAGGTACTTCTCTCCTCCCCTTTGACCCCTCCTTTCCCTCCTCCGTCCCTCCTTTTCAGAGTTTTGTTTCTTATGATGGCTTCCTAAAGAGTAATAGAAACAGGGTTAAAATCCTTGTCCACTTTGGTTAAAACTATTTATAATAATCAATATCCAACCAGAAAAACAGAAACTACTTGAAGCATTCAAAATAGATGGGATTTAATAGGGGGAATTGGTTATATATGTGGCAGAAGATCTTAGAAGTCAAAAAGGGGACAGGGAGGCAATCCAGAGATTAGCAACAAAGGAAGAGAGACACAGGGAGGGGGCGCATCTATGGGACCCCAGGGCTTGAGGTCATCCAGAGGAATTTGGAACAGGGGCTGGTCTTTTTTCTGCTATGAATTTGTGCAGGAGACGTCGCCAGAGCCAGAGAGACAGGGTGAAATACCCAAGTTTTTCTTTTTCTCCTTCTTTTCCACAAATTGCCTCTCCTTAGCTGAAGTCAGCTAGAAGCCAGCTGGGAATTTGGGAAATGCAGCCTGTAGAGGTCAGTACCTCCTTGTTATAGAGCAGACTTAGAGGCAGGAGAGGAACTGATGTGAGAGCAAACAGATCAAGGATCAGCCCATTCCTCCCTCCTTTTAAGAGCCTTCAGAGCAATTGTGTGCGTGTATGTGTGTGTGTGTACGTGTGTGTTGGGGGATGGTGGTCTGAAATTGAGAGAAATTCTTAACTTTCCTGCCAAAAGACTTGAAGTTTATGCTGGCTTGACACTCAACTTTCAGACCAAAGGATCATATTCAATGTGAATTCATTTCACAGACTTTAATAAACATTAGAATCTGCTACCAGTTCAAACGAGCTTATCTGAGACTGTATTCCAAATGGGTATTAGCAGATAGCATTTTGTTCTAAAATGTGAACACAGCCAAACATTGAATCCAGTAGTGCTTGATCTTTACACTGAAATGGTAATACTCATTTCTTATTATGTTAATCATGAAAGAATTAGAGGAAGCAGATGTGTTTATTTTAACTTACTCATGATGTTGTCACCAGGGATTGACAAACTTGTATGGCTAAAATATAAATTGGTTTAAAGGTTTAACACAAAAATCAACTTTTTAAGGGTTGAAAATTTTTAATTAATCATTTTTCCCTTTTCAGTTTTATGTGTCTCTTACTCTTTTCTGTTTTCAGCCAAGAAAGACAGCACTGAAATGTCATTAAAAAATGTTGATTTTGCAGTATTTCTCTGCCCTTGGGAACAGGAAATACCTAGAATTCTGCTAGTAAGATGGTTCTTATGAAATTTTTCACATAATTCTTATAATGAAGGGGATTAAATATGTTTGGATGAGTACCCAACATTGGGGACTTTGTCACTTGGGTTACTCCAGATGCATTGACATTTTCCCAAAATGTTCTCTCTTCCATATTCTGGGGAGTTACTTTTAAGATCAAGTAATGAATGTAATTGAATCTGTGCTGGTTTTGGATTTCATACACTTTATGAATGTGAAATAGATTAAATATAGGACACTTGAGGAGTAAAGAATTCCAACAATAACATCAACTGGTGTAATGATGAGACTGAGTAAGTGACTTTTCAACAACTTCAAAGTGATATTGACATTGACGTTTTCTTCTCATTAAGAGGAGAGAAGTTGGGGTTAGGCAGTAAGTAACAGTCAGCTATCCAAAGTCCTCCCAGGCAACCTAAAAGCTTTTTGGCTTGTGTGTTGAACTTTTGGTGGTCTTAGCCATGGAACTTATTTAGCAGGAAAATTCATAAAATAGTGTCACATAAAGCCCTAAACTGAAAAAACTGTGGTGTTCTCCTATCTTCCTTGTGTCCTGGGAAAGAATCTGTCTCTCCTCTTGGTATTTAGTTATTTGAGATCCTGGTCTTATGGTACTAGCCCTAGGTAATTTGATTGGCTTAGTCAATATTTTTATTGACTTAGTCAACATTTGAGTGAAAAGAACAAGCGGATTAATAATCGCAGATTGTCCATTGCATTCTAGTTGCTTTGTGAAGAGCTTGGCAATGCTTAGTAGGCAGAATAGGTATTATTAAATTGACTAATGGATGCTTGCTGTGCCACAGTCACAAACTGCACTTTGATTATTAGTACTGGATGTGAATGATGAAGGGCAGGAGTCATGGCTTAGTGAAGTGAGACTTTAGATGATGGAGGCATCACTGCCTATTTTTTCTCAGCTCCATTCCCTGTCTTTCCCTTGCTCTGCTCTCTGTGTTGCAGAGAAGCTATCCCTGCAAATTATTTCCAAGACTTTTTCTGCCAATCACCTTCTCATTAGAAGTGGATACTGAAAGGCATTGGCAGAAGAATGGAAGGTAAGAGGAAAGAATAAACCAGGGTACATATCTCCACTCTGCATCAGGGAGATCTTTAGTAGTGACTGTGTCTCTTGCGAAACCCCAACTCCTGCCAAACAGCTTGTTCTTCCATGGCCCCTATTTCTACTGACCAGTCCTATTGGCTTCCAGTTTCTACCAGGTCTTCAATTCCTGGACTCTGGGTGACATTACCTCCTCTGTTTGTCCATCCAGCTCTGGTGATGGTAACAACTTCTCACAAATGGAAATTCCTGGTTGCTTTCCCTTCCAGTGGTGGCTCTATGGGCTTTTCTTACACCTTTGTGAGTAATGCTCCATGGTAAAGTCCCTCCATAAATTACTTTGTTTTTTGTTTTCTTGGCTGTACCCTGAATGATAGATAATCTGAAAATGGAGGTTAGTGTTTGAGCTTGGCTTTTCATGAACAAGCCATTTGGGCAAGTCATTTAAACTGTCCAAGGCTATTTCCTCATCCATATAATGGGGTTAATACTGACCTCCAAAAATTATAATTGAGATTAAATGATATTCCCTATGTTAGCCTATCATGGTACCTGGCACAATGCAAGTATCCAATAAATCTTGACTCTGAAGATTATGATTTTTAAAAATATGAGGCACTGTTCTCTAAACTCTCTAATATAGAGAATCCTAGGGAAACAAGAAAAGCATCATGAGTATATGAGCAAAACATCCATTTAAGAGGGTGTGTGGGTTGTTGGAAAGGTCATGGAATACAAATTGGAGTTGTTTGGACATACTGTCTATGGAGAAGATCAGATCGTCTGGGAAGAAAAGATGAGACAAGGATATATTCCAGGGAAGGGTCAAACTGGAGACAAAAGTAAAAGTTGGCTAAAAGACCTTAAGGCGTGACTGCAGAACAAGAAGAGTAGGCAGCAAGTAGTTACAAAAGCTGAGGGCACATAAGGATAGCTTCTGGCTGTGGGAACCATGGGCAGTTTAATGCAAACACAGAATATCAGGGGGGAATACTTCCTTCTGTAAAAGAAAGCAATGTTTCCTATTCCTTGCTGCTCACAGTTCTGCTAATCTACATTGACAGTGACATCAGAACTTATCTATGACTTATTTGGTGACTAGAAATGGGCAGCTACTTTATGCAGAAAACGCTTGGAGACCTACCCCAGTTTACAGAGCTATATTCAAGGAAACTGATAGTCATGCAAAGCTTAACTGATTGAGATACATTCTTAATCTTTTTTCTTTTACTGAAAATATCATGTAGAGAAGTACAATACTAATGTGATAGACATGAGATTTATGATATAATGGGTCTATTTGGCTAAATCTCTGATGGAAAACATTTCAGTTAACTTTATGTTTGGAGTCTGACATGAGCTTGGAACATAGTAGGTGCCCAATTAGTATTTGTTGAATTAAATGTGTGTTAAATAAAAATATTGGCTACATGGAATTACAGATTTTCCAAAAGTTTAATAAGACAATCACAGAGGAACAACATACCACATTCTGAGGTAATGAATCTGAAACTACAAAATGTGATTTAAATGTAAGATATTATTGTTATTCTGAAAATACCTTGAGTAACATAGCAAAAGTTGTTGGCATAAATCATCAATCATAATTTTAGTCTTGTAAAAAAGGTAGTTTCAGGTATTTTTATCTTTGATTTACATCTCAGTAAATTATGGTACCATGTTGTGGGCCTGGAAAATACAAATCCAAAGCAGATTTGAGTCTGCTTTTGATGATACTTCATTGGGGTAGAATGCAAACAACCAAATTTAAAGGCATTATGGCAGGCCCTGTTATTTATACAACAGAACATACAAATTGTGTCCTGCTCTCCAGAGGGTTTGCCTTTTGACTGCCACAGATGGTCAGGGACCAAGCTGGCTCACATTCTCTTCATCCTCATGTGCCAAGGTGACTACTTATATAGTTACTTAGGGTCCAGTGCTTATGTCAAGGGATAACCTCATTCTTTGTGTTTAGAACATATAATACTTACTCCTCTCAGCTACCTTTGCCCCACGGGGAAACTGGAGGAAACTTCTCTTTGTATTGTAATAACTCAGGGGGCACACTCTTCAAAGATATTTGAATGCTTGAGAAGGTATATTTGAAACTTGGGGATAAAGACAGGGTAACTTCAAGTCAGGAGAAAAATTCCAATGTTTCAGATTTATTTACAGCAAGGTTGAAGAGAACAGCATTTAGTTAACCATCTTGTGAAACCTTCCTTTGAATGGTAATGTGCCCCATCTTTTTTAATATCGCAAATAAACTTTCCCTAAAAAGGTGAAAATTTAATATGCTGCCTAGAGACAGCTGTTGTTTTATGTTGGGGAATCATAAACAGAGAAAGTCTTAAGTAAAAACAGAACAGTGCTCCTTTCGAATATACCAATATACTGGGATTCTTATTTTCAATAGGATTACCCTGAAAAGTAAATACAGTTTCAAATAACCAATCTGAGTACCCTGAATGCTCAAAAACATTTTGGCACCATTGCTAGAAAATTAATTTGTGATTTATTCAAATTACGCTACATGAGTACATGAATGGATATCAATTTTTTTAATGTTTCTCATTTTCTTAATGGCTTTTCCAACAAATCAGTAATAAACAATCAAACAATAAGTTCATGAAAGATACAAGGCATGTCTTATGACTACAGGGGTTTCTCCCATGCTTTCATAGCTTTAAGCCTCTTTTTTGAACCCATCACATATACTGCTTCATCATCAACATTAACAAAACACAATAGTCACCCATTCCCAATTATTTTCTTTTTTTCCCACTCTTCTTATATCCTCCTCCCTTTCCTCCTTTTCTTCTTTCTTCTTCTATGTTCCTCCTCTGCCTTTCCTTTTTCAACAAAAGAATCATTATTAAAGCATTTTCTGGGGCTTAGGATACTGTGGATTCAAAGGTGGTCTGTAAACAGTGTACTGAAAGGATAAAGTGGGTTTTAGAACTTGAAGTTCATAGTGAAGAGGCTTTGGAGAGGAGAAATAGTGGAGGAATGTTCAAGAAACAATTAAAATATCAGCCTGGTTGAAGCAGAGAAAAGCAATGGAAGTAACTAGGGGAAGGTAAGTAGGGGCCAGATTGTGAAATCCCTTGGATACCAGGTTTGGATTTCATTCTGTGGGCAATGCAGAACTGCCAGTGGTTTCTAAATACCAACAATATGCTAAACAGCAATTTGGAAAAATAATTAAAGTATAGGTTCAGCTGGTCTATGAGAGACTAAAAATCAAAGTGTTTAAATAATATTAAAGTTTATTTTTTAGTGTAGTATCAGTCCAGGCTTAAGCAGCCTAGGCTGTAGGGTGGCTCCACAGACTTAGAGCCCCAGGTTCCTTCTAGCTTGTTTCTTCACCAGTGGTTGCTTTTATCCACATTGTCCATGACAGTTGCCACCACTTCTATATGTCAACTGCAGGCAAGAACTTTGGAGGACAACCCACCTGGAAGCCAGGCCCCAGCTAAAATACAGAGGTTCTATTAGTATAAGGAAGAATACTGAGGGTAAGTAGGATCAAACTTAATTACCTTGGCAGGTAGCAATGTGCAGAATATATGAAAATAGGGTATCTGGCATTGTCTCTTTAAATTCTCTAACTATCCCCAGAACCTGCTAACAAAACCAGGATTCTGAACTACTCATTCCCTTGCCCTTTGGGGAAAAACTTTACATGCAGATATTGTGGCTCCAAAGAGATGCAGACTGGTGTAGTGGAAGAAGTAGCAGACTCAGTATCAAGGAAGTTGGGTGTAAGTCTTAACTCATTACTTATGAGTTCGGTGGTCTTGGGAAGTTTACCTAAGATTTTTGAATCTCAATTTTATTTTCTGAAAATGACATCATAAATACTTTCTGTTCATGTAACATTTGTATTAAGAATTAAAAACAGCAAGGTGCTATTATTTCCTTGCTGTTTAAATCTAGGTCTACCTCTGTGTCTATGTATGTATATGCATATCTCCACCTTTATATCAGCGTGCATGTGTGTGTGTGTGTATCAGGCAGATAGAAAGACCAAGAAAGAATAATAGAATAGTATCATCAGGAAAAAGTATGAAAATGACTGTGACTCTATGATCTCTATTCCTTTTGCTATTCCCAGTGCCTGGAATTTGGTGGGCCCCATATATGTTGGTTGAGTTGATATGTTTCTT
This sequence comes from Chaetophractus vellerosus, assembly GCA_004027955.1. Lineage (NCBI taxonomy): Eukaryota > Metazoa > Chordata > Mammalia > Cingulata > Chlamyphoridae > Chaetophractus > Chaetophractus vellerosus. The sequence continues at coordinate 11,435 of PVKH010011786.1, forward strand.
AAATAGCAGGCTTTACATTAAATCACACCCAATTTTTTTTAAGAAAAGAACTTCTATTTATAAGGAGTTTGTCAGGCCTTTCTTTGTCTCATTTCTCTTTATTAACTCTCTCACGTAGATTGCATTGTAGAGAGTGAAGTTGTGATTTAATACAAAAACTTCAGTTGTCTCTTCATATTACCAAGAAGAAATCTAAAAGGGTATAAATATTTGGAGAATATTTAACTTTCGTTTTTCATTCTTTCTCAGAACATCTTTTCCTGTTGCCCTCTTTTTATTAAGACTAGGCTAAGAGGGTTTTCGCCCTGAAAATGAATCAAAGAGATGGCAGAAACAACCAGATAGTTTTGGGAAAGTCCCAGTGAAAGGGGACTTGTTCCTCACTTCTCAGACAGGGAATATTGAAACTGGTCCCTCAGAGAATTTGTTTTATTCCCAGCATGTGTTAGAGCAATAAGATACCATCCAGGTGAGTGTTTGTAAATGATTCTATGTCAAGGTAGATAAGTGAGCCTTGATGCCTAGTAACTGGTAGACTGAGTATTGCCTTTTGGGGATCTAAACATTTCTGTATGCCTTGGAGAAGAGTACCTAACTCAGCACTGAATCAGGACGAGGAATCAGCAGAAGGTGTTAAACTGATCCTATGGCAGGAACAGTTTCATCTCAAAAGATATCATGGAAGGATTCCTGGGGGCAAGGCCAGATCAAGCTCTGTGTATTAGGGAGGGAGGACATAAAAACCTCCCCTGTAACTAGTTGCCATCTTTGGAAGGTTGAGCAGGAGGGGAAAACCCTTTGAAAGAAGTGAAAAACTTTTAGTTGATTGAATTAATCCAAAGGAAATAATATTAATTTGGAAGCAAGGGAATTTCCAGGTTCTAATAGGGGTTCTAGAAAAAGTTTAGATAAGTTATAAACAATGGCAAAGGGACTGTATCTGGATTGTTGCATATACATTTCAGCCCTACTAAAATACTTAAAATATCCCAAAGTGAACATTAACAATTATTGGTGCTTAAAGTATATGCTATTTTGATTAATGTTTGACTAGGAGGATATTCCTTTTTACAGAAAAGAAGGCATTGATTTCAGGAATTTCATAATTTCTGAATTTCTCCATGACTAGTTGGTAGAGTGGAGAAATTTAAACTCTTTAAGAGAAATCCAACTGGCATCCTTGAATATTTGTGAAAGAACTTGGAAGCTCCATGGGAGATCTGTGAGCATCTGGTGGAAAGGTGCAGGAAAGAGGGAGAAAACGCCTTTTCCCAGTCAAAGGTAGAGCTTGGAGGCAAATCCAGGGTACCCACTCCATTTGCTTTTGTGCCTGCTGTTTGGTTTGGCAAAATAGGACTCCTTTGCAGGAGGGAAATGGTTTCTACATTGACTAAGAGGATGTAGACTCAAAAGAAAGGAGGATTGAGTTGTTTCTACATTGACTAAGAGGATGTAGACTCAAAAGAAAGGAGGATTGAGTTGTTCTGACAAAATAGATTTGGTTCATTTCCCTGGGACCTCCCCAAACACATTGATATTTTCACAAGAACGAAATGAAGGCAGTGATGACAAAAAAGACATTGTAACTGCAGCCCGAATTGCCAGTTAGTATAATATTTACTTGTTAATTCCTCTGAAATGATTCTGTGAAGAAGGAAAATTCCAAATAAGTCAGCTAATCTATCTTCTTGGTGAAGTAGGACAGGAATAACACCTATTATTTATTAAGCATTAGGTAACAGCTTTCAAAATTTCTAAGTTATGAGGGAGAAATAAGTCCATATAACCCAAAGAAGATACTTTGAACAAAGCCTAATTGATGGCAAGCCTTGTTTTATCATTAAATATATATGCCAAGGAACTCATTGCCTAGGGAGACAGCCAAGGAACATGCATTTACATTGTGACAAGTATTTTGGTATTTGGTCATTCATTTATCAGAATATTATCAAACACCATCATTGTGCTAAGTAGTGGGCTAGGTGCTAGGGATGTCAAGGAGTTTGCTATCTAACTGGAAAGACAAATTTGAATGATCCAATGTAGTGAAAAAAGTGTTAAGAGAAGGGCTTACAGAACATTAAAGGAGTACAAAGAGTGATGATTGGGAAGCCAGGTTGAAGAATCAGAGAAGTCTTCATAGAGGAAGTAGTATTTGTGAGAATCTCTCATACAAAGCCACATGGAGTCATTTCTATAATGTGACTGGAGTTTTGAAGAACAGACAATTTTTAGGTGCTCCTGAAATGAATGAATTGATCAACAGGCTGAAATTTCTTTAGTATGCTGCTTAGATTTATTGTGATTAAGACAACACAAAATAATGTGATCAAGCCATTTTTAGTGGCTTATTTGACTTATTTGATCATCCATAAGTAAAGCTATCTCCATCATGTTGCATTGTGCAAGATGGCGTGGTGAATGCTCATTATGAAAGCCAGGGTCTCCTTTAGCAAAGGTGTGAAGAAAAGGGAATTTTTCAGAGGTGCTGTCTAGCTTCTTTATCTTCTGGTACTCTTCTCTTTCTGTGGCTCTTTCTCCTCTTCTTCACTGACCATTGTGATGTAATCCTAGGATTTGCCCATACTCCTTCTGGTCCCCTGGGGAGAAAGGAAATCTGATAAACTCAATGGTATTTAGATATTAAGAACTTAATCATTTGCCTCTTCTCTGCATACTTTGGTTATAAAAAAATTTATAAAAGGAAGACAATGCTTAACCAAAAAGAATGGTAAAATGTTTGATGCAAAAACACTTGGGTGCTAGAGATCATATATATATAAATTTTAGAGAAGTTTTAGATTTACATATAAAGAAAAATTACATTAAAATAAAGGGAATTCCCATATTACCCCTGCCACATACATAATTTCCCCTATTACTGACATCTTAGATTTGAGTGGTACATTTGTTATAGTTGATCAACCAATATTGAAGCATTGCTACTAACAAAATTCTCAAGTTTACATTATGGTTTACACTTTGTGCTGTACAGTTCCATAGGTCTTGACAAATATATAATGTCATTTATCTGTAATTGCAGTATCATACAGAAGAATCTCACTGCCCCAAATATGTCCTGAGTTCTACCCAGTCATCCCTCCCCCTCCCTTCTGAACTCCTGGAAACCAATATCTTTATATCAATGTTACAAGTTCTTCCCTTAACACAAGATAATAACTATGATAACAATAAATCCACTTTGATCCACAGTTACACTCCCCCCTTATGATTGTTCAATCCTTAATCTTGAGGGATTTGTGATGTATCTGCTTTGACTTCTTTAAGCTAAGAGGGGCCTTAGATAGTATGGTTCAGGTGCTTGCAATTGTAGATACTCTTTATTTTTGGGGATGGTACTTGTCTATCATCATTGTTTTGTTGGTTGTCCAGGGCAAGCCCAAAGAACTGGAGAGTACGAGTTGGCTGCTACTCTGCTGGGATTCAAGGCTCAACTGGCATATGAACAAACAGAAGATTTAAGTATCTAGGAAATAGACTTAACAAGTACAATGAAAATTATAAGTTTAAATAAAAGGAGTAGAAGAATCATGAGTAGGGGAATTATAAATGAGTATAACTATATTATTTTGGGGAAAAGATTATCATACATTCCCAAATAGGTCCCACTGAAGGGGTATTGATTTCATGAGGCAGTGTGCTTTGCTTCTGGTGTCCTGACATCCCTAGAACCCTCAGGAGCACTCTTGTTTGAGGCTTTGTTTACTGTGGCAGTTTGTGAAATCTGACTGAGACCTGCATAAGCATAATTTCCAGACTGACCTCCCAAATCACTTTGAAATCTCTTAGCCATAAAACTTCTTTTTTATTTAATGTTTCCCCCTTTTGGTCAAGGTCTTTTTCCAAATGCATTGCTAGTTGGTGCTTGGTAATAATCCCTTGGTGCCAGGGAGGTTCATCCCTGCGAATCATGTCCCATGTTGGAGGGTAGGTAGTGTGTTTATTTACTGATTTTGGCTTAGAGCAGGGGTTCTTAACCAGGGGTCAATGGAAAGATTTCAGGGGGGCCATGAGCTTGAATTGAAAAAAATCAACTCATTATCTTTATTTTCCCTGACTTCTAACTTAAATCTAGCATTTCCTTCACTTATGAATGCACTAATAAATAAATTACAGTAGTATTCGTTTCACCTGACTGGCAAAGGGGTCTGTGGAACAAAAAAAGGTTAAGAACCCTTGGCTTAGAGAGCAGCCACATTTGAGTAACAAGGAGGTTTTCAGGAGCTAGCTCTTAGGTATTAATTATAATTAGGCTAACTTTCATTTTTATAGGAATAAGGTTCATATGTATAAGCATTAAGATTGAGGACTTGGCATATTTTCTTTCCTTAGGCCTGGCTTATGTATTCCAGAGATTTTTGCCATTTTATTTGAAAAAGCAGCGGGCTTCCCCAGGAAGGAAGTTTAGTATTTTGTTAGCTGCTGTGTGAGCTTCTATCTATTGAGAAAACATACCTATGACAATGTGTACACATTCATAACCCATACATGTATGTTTTAAGTGAATTTCCCCCCATAAATCAACCCACTATCAACACTCTGTACTAGTGATGTACCTTTGTTATAGATCCTGAAAGAACATTCTTATATTTGTGTTCTTTACTATATTCCTCGGCCACCCCAGAATTCACTGAGTTATACAGTCATCTGTTTTAATCCTCTAGCTTTCCTTCTGGCTTCATGGACAGGCCAAAACATCCACTTTCAACGATGTTCTCACTCACACTTTGGTGCTGTTAATCTATGCAGAATTTATAGTTTGGTTGATTGTAATGGTTTGGAAATGGACAGAGGTGATGGTGGCGAGATAATATACTTTTACTAAGTGTTCTTCCAATGTCCCTCAAAGAAATGACATTGAGGCAACTACCTGCTTTGTCTGGGTAAAGCTATAAAGATAGAGCTGTACTATTACTATTAAGTCCTAGCGTAGTCATGGTATATTTTAAACTTTAAAAACTGACAAATGAATCCACACACATACACATCTATATATGTGGGCTATATATATATTTTGTAATAATAAACTTTATTTCTAGAGAAGTTTTAGATTTACAGAAAAAAATTACACCAAAAATATAAGGAATTCCCATGTAACCCCGCCATCACCATGCACACTCACACACATAGTTTCCCCTATTATTAACATCTTACATTAATGTGGTACATTACAATTGAGTGGCTGGGTAAAGGAAAAGGGAATTATAGAAAAAATATATGTGTACATGTATCAAGTGTAAAACACTATATATGTGCGTGTGTGTGTTATATAATATGATATATTACTGTGCTAAATGGTGCTGATTGTGCTGCCAAGAATCATACAGAAAGTCAGGGAAAAACTTAATTCCATTCATCATTCTCTTCTTTCTGTCTGGCACTGTATTTTCCACCCCCAGAACATGTGAACTTTTCAGCTTCTGAATTGATTGTTTGTTGGTAGCCATTTAGCCAGTTGGGTTCTATGAACCCACAGGGAACTGATTCTGAGATGATTTCCTGACAGTGCTTAATGCCCAAACTCTTTTTTAGAGAAGGCATGCAGGCATGCAATTACTCATTATTGGCAAGATTTTTTGATGGTCTTCAGTTTCCCTACTATGCATTTCTATTCATGCTTCTTTGCTCAGTTGTATCCCCATAAAATTTCTTTAGTTATTTCAATTTATTATCTTGTATTATAAGCAGCCAATTGTACCATTTAATACAATTCTTCTTCATCATAATTTCTCTCTGATTTTTTT
>PVKH010011787.1:0-17596 GCA_004027955.1 Chaetophractus vellerosus
TTGACAGAATATCTTACCTTCTAACGTACTATATATAACTCAATTAGTTATTATATGTCTTCACCCCATCTAGATTAAATCTCCTCGAGGGCAGGTTTTTGGCTTGTTCTGGACTCTCCTTTGCAAGGCCTAAGGCTCTTGGAACTCATCACCAGCTTTTAACTGGCATAGGTGGGCCCCATCGTCCATCTCATTTGGTACCTCTCTCTGTCTCTGTCTTTACTTACAAGAAAAACAAACACACACCACATATCTTATATGACCTGAGGTTTGCTAGGATAATTAAGATATCATTAATATACTTTATGTAGTAATAATATAATTAAAATAGTAATTGTATAATTATTATAATTAAATTACCTTATTTAATTCACAATTTCTATATATTTTGAGTACTATTGTGCTGTGTCCATTGGTATTATTGAACTTCTTGTGATGACACATTTCCACTTTTAATAACTATAGTCAATAACCTTAACTCAAGGCAAGCAGACATTTTTTGAGCAATGAACGTGAACAAGTGCAGCACACTCAGTGTGATACAGGAGCATGGAGGAGGCGGAAACGGTATCCAGTTAAACAGGGCTTATGACAAGACAGGATGCCTCTACAGCTGCTGTTTAATTCAGGTGTCTGTATTAGCTTTTTTGTAAGAACAGACCAGCAGGTAGAAGTGGAGGAAGCCCTGACAGATAACTCACAAAGGCATGGAAAGCCTGCCTTGGTTGGTGGTTTGTGAGTGAGGCTGGCAGGATAGCCAAGAACTGCAGAGGCTATGGCTTGACTCCTCATCTTGCCACGTATGGTTGTATGGGCATCTACGCCTTTATCAGTACAATGGGACTCACCCCCCGCCTCCCTAGCATATCTGTGGCAATTAAACCCTAGCGGTGGAACCAGCTCTGTGGTAACTGATTAATACACATTAGACAGATCTGGACTATACCTTTACTGTATGACTTTTCAGAGCTTTTATAACTGCATTATCACGTGAAGCCATGTGATAATGGGACTTTTACTTTCTTCTTCATAGACCTGCACGGGAATGACAGTCCTTGGTTTATCAGAGCCAACACTCAGAAGTGGGCTCCAAAAATGTCATGCTTATTGATCGATCAGCTTGCTTTTCTTGGCAAAGAAAAGCATGCTTGTGTTCTATGTTAACAGATAATTACACAGAAGAAAATGATGACTGTGTTTCAAGTTGAAGGAAAAATAAAATGGACCTTTATTCCCACATCAATGTTAATGGAAATGGAAAAGCAGTGATATATGAAGAAGAATGTGAGAGGGGATTTATACATAAATGGTGATAAGACAGCAGAGCTAAAGGGAGAAAGCAGTGAGAGGCTCTTTATTCTTTACTTCTGAAAAGCACCTTACTATGTTCCTGAAAAATACTACATAAATCGAATCAATAACACTAAGGAAGTTCCCTGTGTTTAATGGAAGAGCTTCAAGGGAGTGCCATATAAACCAATGTTCTCCTAATAGTTGGGTTATTTCTTTGGCAAATAAGGATTTTTTTTACATTAATGTGTTTTTAAAGTAGAGTGCTCCTCTGTACATGTGCAGAAATAAGCATTGTTTCTATACCTATAGCCACAAAAGGTATACACCAGGATTTTAAAAAGCAGACACAGTGACATTATCCACTAGTTTGCCCAGAGAAGACTCTTCTGATTCATGGCAACATAGCAACCAGCAATTTTTTTTTTATAAATGTAGTACATTCACAACTACAAATTATTATAAAGCTAGGTTTTGAAAAGTTAATTTAGTCAGTAGTTCTAACAATTTAAGAAACAAAAATTAGACTCTGTCAAAAGAGTTAAAAGACTCCAAATGTTTCTGGAAAAAAGAAGACAATGGTTGACTTAGTCACTCTTCTTTGCCTATATCTGCGGGGTTACAAGGAACCTGTGATTCATTCTGCATCTTCACAGAACAAGATGCCAAGGACTGTATAGACTGCAGCGTGAGGATTTGATTAGATGTAAGCACACTCTTCCTCCCTGTTTGGGCGTTTGAGCACTGAAACATGTCAGCAAGATTTTCAGTCTTGGTATAAAACTGGTTGAGGGTCTGAGGCTTTCTGACTGTGGAAGCTCCTTTGGACCCCAACAACCTCTAGTTATGTCCACATGTTACATATATTGCATGAAGAGTGAAGTCACAAAGCCATGAGGATGATTGGTCTATAACCAAATCCAGAGAGCTGAAAGTAAAATGTGAGACCAGCGGCTCTTTCCTTGCAGCTCTCTGTCGATGCCCTCCCCTCCAGGGCAGTCCTCCTACTGCTCATCCTTTAGCGGACCCGTCCAGCACCTTGCATTGCAGTGCTCAGTGCGGTTCATGGTCATTTTTTATTTTTGTCTCTTCCTGGGGTAGGTGCATTCCTTAGACTTTTTAAAAGGTTGCCAGTAGGCAACACTGCAGGAGATATTTGAATGAACAAGTGAATAAGGGAGGCTTGCCTTCTCTAAGTAGTGTCTCTGATTCTGGATCTATCTTTCTACTCTCTTTCCATCCAAATGTACTATCCTTATTCTCTTCTGCCACTTCCTTTGCCCAGGAACTTGCTATTCCTTAGTGGGGGAAAGCAATATAAGGATCAATTGTGCCTAAATGTGGTACCTCTCCAGTGCTATTTCCATTTTAACATGACACTTCTGGAGATGAGAAATAGTAAGCCGAAACAACAGAAGTCTAGTGACTGTAGAGGAATCATTAAGGAGTCCCCAAAATAAACCATTTAGGGAAAAAGTTTGCTCACTCATTGTACTGGGGCAGATCTTTCTATTCTATTGCTTCCTATTAGGGAAAACATGCCATTAATTAGAATTATGAAGTCCAAGCATGGCTGATCAGTTTATTGAATACATGCTATTTAAATCCCCACTTTTATTGAATAAGGGGATTGAAATGAAGCTTTTGGTCACAGGGCTTCATTATTCATTCATTCAGAAAGAGTGTGTACCTGCCACATGAGTGGTATACTGCTCTAGGCTCTTAGGATATATCAGAGAATGAAATAGACAATGAGCTCTGCCCTCATGGAGCTTACATTCTAGCTGGGGAAGTAAGGCAATATACAATACAAGTATATATCTGGGAAAAGAAGGTTTCAGCAGAGAAAACGACAAGAGCAAAGTTCGTAAGGAGGGAACACATGTGCCTGGTGCTTATTTTGGAGCAGAGGGGCAGTAACCCTCTGAGAAAGCCAAAGAGATAATGGCACAGCAGGTCCTACAGGGTCCGTAGTCCAGGGTAAGACTTGGACTTCACTGTGAGTGAAGTGTCAGTGAAGGTTTTGGTCAGGGGAGTAGCATGATCCGATTTACATTTTTGCTGTATTTACCTCTGCATTTCTCTTTGAGATTGTGCAGAGGCAAGGATAGAAACAGTGAGGACTGTTAGGAGGCGATTCCAGGTTGTTGATGCTGGTGGCTTGGGCAAGGCAGCAGCACTGGAGGTGGTGAGAAGTGGTCAGGTTCTGGATATGTTTTGATAATTGAGTCCACAGGTTGGTTACCTGATGAATTATAGAAGCGTGAGAGAAGAGCCAAGGATGACTCCAAAGTTTTAGTCCACTCAGCTAGAAGGATGGAGTTGTTGAAACTGATATGAGGAAGGCTGTGGAAATAGCAGGTTTGGGGTTAAGGAGTGAGGGGAATTAGAAGGTCCTTTTACGGACACGTTGAGTTTGATATCTATTGACATTCAAATGTCAAATCCACAGCCTCCTGTGTCTCACCAGATAGTGGGTCAACTCTGACCATAGGCTGGTCCTCAACATAGTAACTGCAGAAAAAAGGGATAACTTTCCCACTTGTAAAACCACTTCATTCCCCAAATAAATCCCAGTAAACAGAAAGAATAAGTGATTTGTATCTTCCCCAAAAGGCACAAGCATCAACTAAAATAACTTTAGGTAAAGGTTTACATAGACTATAAACAGTGACCTAGCAAGGAATGTCTTCCCTCTGCTGGGGTTAAATTCACATGTAGATATTGACTGACCATCAGGATGCCACAATTCATACCTCAAAGACGTCAATTTTTCCTATGCTTGGTGAAATCATTATGATATCACATTCAAAAATACTAAAAGAAAAATGTCTATAACCCAATCATCCTATTACAATGGCATTTTTTGTGTGTGTTTTGCTACTTTGTTTTTCACATTCCCTTCCAATTTTATATAAAGGCATTGATTAGGATGCTTATCAACCATAGGTGTCTCCACTCTACACTGTAACTCGGAAGGGCCTTTGGGGAGAGTTTAACAGCTGGATCCAACAGACAGAGAGAGAACCATTTGGAGCTGATGGTGCACATAAATAGAACTGAATTCCACTGAAATGTTATTGTCTTAATTTTCAAAAATAAATGGAAGACCTGTTGTCCTGAGTATTATTTCTGCCAATAACAACTATTAATGAGGGTTTTGTGTTTATGTGCATTCTTTTTCTCTTACTTGATACATGCTCATTCCATTTCTGATTTTATAATCAAATACATATAGATAAAATAAAGGCCCTTATTGTCCAGAAAACACTGGATCTTGCAATATCTAATTCACCTCCCCTACAATTTTTAATGTCATTCAAATCAATTGAAAGCATCAGATAAACTGTACCTTCTTCCATATTTTTAATTAAACCTTCCTTTGAAGAGCTAGTTCCTAGAAGAACACATATAGATTACAGAATACCTTTGTAGAAATGGGTGGCCTTAATAACGATTAGGAGGAGTGGCTAAAAAACAGGACCCTGTAATCAGAGGAACTCCTTACAAGAAGAAGACCCTTTAAAGAAATGAGTACATTGACTTTGGAAACAACACTAATGCTCTCAAAACTTATTGATCATGCATCCCTATCAATAAAGATTTTTGAGCTTGTTCCAATATATGTAGGTATTCATTTAAAATACGTGTACTATCATACTAATGTATTATATATTTCATAAAATATAAGTAAACCAGAAATTAAATGTAAATTAATGTAAATAATATCTAATCGTTTCATTCTGCACCCCAATGGATCATCTTTACCCCTGGGGTGAATGCACCTTACATGGGAGAACACTGAGTTTATCAACAGGTGTGCGGTGGGGAACTTTTAGCTACAGGCAGCCCCTGTCTCAGTCCCCACTCTCTTCCCAGCCCTGTATTGCTGTCCTGACCCACAAACACAAAACTGTTGCAGCCTGCTCTTGTCACGGTGGGCCTCACAGTGACTGCCCCACCCCAAGATGGGAAGAGGGCAGGGAACTGAGATTGGAGATAGTGAGGCATCACATCCATTTAAAGGGTTGGAAGGATATAAATGCCACAGTCCCAGCCAACTCCTGCCAAGTTCAGGATATGCCAAGCCTTCTGTAAAGTTTTAGTGGTTTGCATTGGTATCCATCCCTACCGACAGCAATGTAAATATCGCTCTTCTCTGCGGCAGTGCTGTTGATGTTTGCACAAGGCACTCTCTCTTCCAGGCAGGCATTTCCCCTTCCCCTTCTGCTGGCCACTGGCAGTTTTATGACCACCCATTGACACCTTGGGGTCCATGATTGTTTGTTTCTTGCCATGCATCCTTCACATTGAACTTATGCTTTTCTCATGGAAAGAGTGTGTATGTGTTTCAGTCCAAATACACTCACACTGTTCAAGGAAAATTATTTTTAAGACTGGATTGAGACCCATGGAATCAAATATTTATTTTTATTTTATGTGTTTCTTTTAGATGTGTTTCTTTTAGACAGTCTAGATGGATAACCTAGATAACTCAATCACCTTCTCACCCCATTTCTTTGGGTGATGGAATTAGTGAGGTTTTCTTGATAATAGGAACATAAGAATAAGTCTCTGACAAGGCGTCACATCACTGGTCGTAAGAAGTGTTGTATCAGTCTTTTATTTTGTCCATTTCAATGACTTGGGTAGTTAGATGGGGGATCTAATCACCTGAGCAGAAATCATCCAATAGCATGAGGCCAAAGACTATGAAACGGAACTGATTTAGAGGGTTCATTTTCCAGCTAAAGCAATTAGAGCCCCTTTATGAATGTCCTTAAAGGGAAAGAACAACTTGAGTCAGGTACTCAATACTTAAATGTGAAGGTTAATCATTTGCTGGCTTAAGTAAGTCGCTGTATTACGACTAGGTGTCAGTGAAGCAAAGTGTAGCCTAACTCTTACTACCAGGTATGAAATTTGTAATAATAAAAACTAGATATACTCCTGAAACATATTATCATTTAGCAATAATTACTTGTTTTCTACCACTGTAGAAAGTTATCACTGACTTTTTTTGTCAGATACAGATTCAATCAGGGCATCTTTCAAAGAAATAAAGGAGGAATTTTTAAAAATTAAAGAAATTAAATGAAAACTGAATCATACTGGCTCATAAAGGTATTCTGGATAGCTAATTTAGTATCCTGGCATACTCAGGATACTAATTATGTTCTATTTAGTGTGAGACTTTTATGTGTGTTTAAAGCTATAATATTTATCCTGCAGATCTGTGAGGTTTGACTATCACATGTAATCACACAACTTGTCCTACCCACAAATAACGATAGAGAAGATATATAAAGGTAATTATGTATCTGTCTCCAATTGTCTTTGAAGATAAGAAACTGTTAAAAGAATAGAAATCGCTTCATAAGACTTGTGCGCATAAAAAGAACTCAAGCACCATGTATTTCAATCCATTTTACTTTATGACTGAGAAATGTGAGGCTTGTACCAGTGTCTCACAGCCAGTCAATAGCCAAGACAAGAATAGAAGAGGCCTGACTCCAGTTCTCTTTAGTCTTTAACCAGAAAAGGGCCCAACCATGGCTCCCGTCAAGTAAATAACAAAGGAGGAAATTTTAAAGTTTAAAGTTAAAAGAAAGTAAAAGTTTCCTTGGCATACTCGATTCACTATGTTTGCACATATTCAGTGTAGTCTATAGTGTACTCCGTTGGGGTGCAGCTACGATGATGCAGCTTTTTACACGGGTGGTGTGGATACTTGTTATACTTACATTCAAAACGCTAATGACACAAATGTCCTAACTGATTGCACAATGCCAATAAAGTCCTCTGCCATTGCCATCAGACTATCTAGCCTATATGAACGACATAAACTCTAAATCTGAACACATCTGCCCTGATTAAAATTCTTCCATGGACTTCCACTGACACAGGGTTCCTTCACTTAACTGTCCACCTCTTCAGCCTCCTCTCTTGCTATCTGTTGCAGTCTTGACACTCCAGCAACACTGAGATGGTTGTGGCTTCCATATACCTCATACTGCTTATTGCCTCTGTGCATTTTTAACTGCTCTCCCTCCTGCCCCAAACAGCCTTCTCACCACCTCAGCCCCACCCCACTCTACCTGGCCGACTCTTCCCCTACCCTCAGCTCCACTCCACCATATCTGACTCACATTTTAGGCTCAGCGCTTAGGTGACACATTCTTCAGGAAGCTGCCCCAGACCCAGACCCTGCCCTCTACCCACGGGATTAGGTACTTCCTTCATGTCTCTGTAGTTCTCTGTGCCTAATGAATCACTGCTTTTAGACCTTGTATTACAGGTCTACTTTACCTAATTTGCCGTGAGTTCCTCAAGGGAAGGGATAATTTTACAGCGTATGGCCTGTATATGGTATGAAGTTGGCAAGAGCTCAACGAATGTTAGTGGAATATATGATTAAATGAATCAATACATGTAAAGTGTACAGAACAGTACACGGCATATAGAACATGAAGAATGCCAAGTAATGAATGAGTGAGTGAACTTTAAAATCTGCCCCGATCCTGTGATCCTCTAACTGGAGAATATGGTGCTTCAGTAGGAGTCAGAGGGCTGGTGGATACAGATCACTGGAATTTGTCAGAGGAAGTGGAGAAAATTCTTATTTGGGCAATTCCTATGAAGAACTTTCAAGTGTGGGCACATCGTATATTGGTCCCATAGAGAATACTAACAGTGAACTAGAACTGCAGAAAAATCAGACAGCCTCGCCAAATGGTTCCATGAAAGCTCTTTCAGGATACAAAGTAAACGACATACTGCTACTGCTTAATGCAGATCTCCTTCCTGACTCCTTGGCGTCCACCAAGATTTCCTTTAGGTTGTGACTTCGATTTTATGCCTGATATAGCCACTAGGGGTCAAACTTTTAAATACAGTGTATCTCATTGCAATAGTGTCTCCTCTGGCTTAGGGAAACAATTTCATATCCTTCTTTGCTGGAGTAAAACTTGCTGTTTTATGTGTGTGGACTGCATAACCAACCTCTTATAATTTCAGGAGTAAGAATCAATTAAGCCTTTTAAAAACAGTGGCTTTTCTTTTTTCTATGGCAGGTTTCCACTCTTCCCAGAAATGGATAGCTGTAGATTAGATACCTCTGTGGAAAAGCTTACCTAGGTCTCCACCTGAAAACCCAGCTGGACCCAATTCTTTCTAGTTCTGATTTTCTATTTTATTTTTGTTATATATCTGTTGCATGTTAAAACTTCAGACAATTTTCACTCCCTCTCTTTACTCCCCCTCACCAGCTGCTATTCTAGGAGTTTCACAAACTCTGGATTCTCCTCTAGGTTTTCATTCTTATTCAAAGTACACTGCTGACAAAATTATTTCCCACAAAAGTCCATCAGTGCATTCATAAAGTCCATTCCCCCTTTAATTTACATTGAGTTAATTCGTTTAAGAAAAATGAAAATACTCATATAGTCCTTATAGTTGACAGAATATATCCACAAGCATTGTGCTATCAGATCCTTGTAATAGTCTGATTTGTTTAATATGAACATTTATTTTATTGCATTCATTTTATAGTTGATGAAAATAAGGCTAAAATGGTTGTGACTTGTTTAAAGTCACACAGCTAAAATGAAACACGCTGTCTTAGGAGTATGATTCATGGGCTCTTTCTCTCTTGAATTTCACTTTCAATATCAGCTGGTGTCAATTTTCTAGAGGCCTTAGGACACTATTTTTCCAAATGTATTTGTCTGCATAAATTGATGGATTCTCAGAGGGAATAGTTAACAGGATGATCTGCTGTAACCCACCACCTCCAGAGAGGTGAATGTCTACAACCCAGTAACGGTGACTCATTTCCTTCTTGAAGGTTGTAGGTGCTAAGATCTTTACTAGCTTATTTTGCCACATTTATTATTAAAACTTATTCTCTACATCAGATGAAAACCTATCCTGACTCACGACCATTTTTTTTTTTCCGGTTTGCACCTCTGATAGAACAGAAAACTGAAGCATCAATCTTTTGTTTTGGAGAAGGGAAGAAATTCTTCTCCATTTCCCTTTTTCTTTTTCCCTTCCCTTCTTATCCTTGTGCCAGATCTTACCCCAAATCTTCACTGGCAGTATTTCCCATCTTATTTCTGTATGGCTACTGTAGCCTTCCCTATGTCACATGTGGATTGCATCATGCAGAGCCTCTTATGAGGTCTGCCTGAGGACAGTCCAGACTTCTCTTCTGCACATCATAGTCAAATTGCTTGAAACCAGTGATACAGAGAAGAGATTAGAAACTTTCACGGGGTGGGAGGAGGGGTAAAGAAGGGGGAGAAGGACGTATTATACATAGAGAAACAAAGATAAGACCAGCAGATTTCTTTTTGGAAGTAACGCAAGCAAGAAGACAGTAGAGAAAATCCTTAGTGTCTAAATTAAAAGAGCACAAAGGCTGGGAGACAAGAAATGGAAGTATACTATTATAAGGTTCTTATGTGCTACATGAAATGGTATATTACTTGAACATATGCTTTGATAATTTGGATATGAATACTTTAAACCCTAAATCAAACAACTAAAAAATTAATAAAAATTAAAAAAAATATTATTAGCTCTAACTAATAAGCCAATGAAAGAGATAAAATGGATTAGGTACGTAAATTCTAAACATTTATACACCTAATAACAGAGATTCAAAAGAAGTGAAGAGTTTGAAAAACTGATGTAACTGCAAATAAAATTAGACAACTTCACAAGTGTAGTCAGAAATTTCAACATCTCTCTCTCTCAATAAATAGTAGAATATGAAGGCAGAAAATCAGTAAGGATATAAAAGACGAACAACACTGTCAACAAACTTGATCTAATTGGCATTTATAGAACACTCTACCAAACAAGAGCAGACTATACATTCTTTCCAGTTGCACATGGAATAGTTACCAAGACAAACATTTTCTGGGCCATAAAACAAATCTCAATACATTTAAAAGGATTCAACTCATCCAAGTATGCAATCTGACTACAAAAAAATTAAATAAAAATCAGGAATACAGATGTAGCTCAAATGGTTGAGCATCTGCTTCCCATGTACAAGGTTCCAGACTGGATCCCCAGTACCTCCTTAAAACAAACAAACAAAGAAATAAACAAACAAAATAAATGAAAAGGCCAACTCTCATTGAGGAGTGGATATAGCTCAGTGATTGAGTACCTGCTTCCCATGTTCAAGGTCCTGGGTTAAATCCCTGGTACCTCATTTTAAAAAAATCAGTAACAGAAAGATTCGTGGAAAATCCCAAACATTTGAAAACTAAATATTATACTTCTAAATAACTCACGGTTGAAGAAATTAAAAGAAAAGTTAGAAAGCATTAGAAATTAATGAAAATGAAAAAACATACATCAAAATTTGTTTGCTAGAGAGAAAGAAGCACTTAAAGGAAATGCATAGCACTGAATTCCTACTTAGAAAAGAAGAAAAATCTCAAATTGGTGGCCTCAGACTTCAACTTAAAAAACTAGGAAAAAGAAGAGGATATTAAAGCCAATAAAGCAAGAGAAAATAATAAGATTAGAGCAGGAATCATTGAAATAAAACAGCAAAGCAACAGAGAAAATCAATGAAACCAAAAACTCATTCTTTAGGAAGATCACCAAAATAACCTTTAGCCAGGAGAAAAAGAGACATCAATTACTAATACCAGGAAACTGGAATGACAGAGGTTATATCATTACTTTTAGAAGTTAAAAGTATTATGAATAACTTTATGCCAATCAATTTGTCAACTTAGATGAAATGGGTCCAGTTTCTGAAAATAAACAACCGAATCCCACTTGAGAAGAAATACATAACCTGAAATGTCCTACATCTACTAAAGAAATTAAAATTTTGTTATAAATCTCATCATAAAGAAACTTCAGAGCCACATGACTTCACAGGTGAATTCTACTAAGCATTTAAGGAAGAAATAGTGCCAATCTTATACAAATCCTTCTTTAAAAATTAAGAGAAGGGGATACTTCCTAACTCATTCTATGAAGCCAACATTATTCTGAACACAAACCAAGGTAAAGACATTACAAGAAAAGAAAGGAACAGACATATATCCCTCATAAACATAGATGCAAATTTTAAACAAAAACTTAAATTTTAAACACATTTTTAATCTGAAAAGATATTTAAAAAGGGTAATAAATCATGACCAAGTACAGTTTGTCCCAGAAATGCAAAATTGTTCCAATACTCAAAGATTCATTATATAAATAGATGAAAAAATATATAAATCATTTTACAAAATTCAACATCCATTCCTGATTTAAAATAATAATAATCTCAGTACTGTAGGAAGAGAAAAAAACCCTCAACCCAATAAAGGGCCTCTCTAAAAGTCCTACAACTAATGTCATACTTAAAGGTAAAAGACTGAATGCTTTAACTCTAGGAAGGCCTAGATATCTGCCATTAACTACTTTCATTCTATATCATAATATAAGTTTTAGCCAGTGCATTAAAGAGAAAAAATAAAAAGGCATCTGGATTGGGGAAGAAGAAGTAAAACTGTTGTTATTTTCAGATAGCATGATAGCCTATGGAGAATATCTGAGGCAACCTACAAAAACCTACTAGCATTAATAGTTGAGTTTAGAAAGGTTGCAGAATATAGGAGCAACATACAAACATCAACTGACTTTCTATATACTAACAATGGACAATTAAAAAAAAAACAAACACCTATTGAAGAGTTCTGGCATTGGAGTAGGCAGGCAGGGCTCACCTCTTCTACAAAAACAATGGAGAAAGGGTCAAAAGCTGTCTGAGGGTCTTGCTTTGGGGGTAAGCTGACCAGGACAGTGCTGTGCAACCCCAAGAAGAGTGAGGAACAGAGAGGTGAAGAACCCAAAACAACAAATGTGAGTTCCTAAGTCCCCTCCGTGGCCAGGAAGGGCACCCATCCCCCACCCTTAAGACATTAAGCCTAGATAAAACCACTCACTGCTCACTGCTGCCAACTAAGAGGGAAACAGACATCTTCCTCCCTGTCAGATGTTACAAGGGAAGAGGGAGGGTAAGTCAGATGGTGGAGAGTGGTTTCTCTTCAGTGAATTTGGCTATCAGAGCCCACTTTGAATCTCAGCTCTGGCCAGATCAGAAACACAGGAAAGAGGAGACTGAAAGAAACATCTCTGTGGAAAAGTTTGCCAATGAGTGCCATCTGCTGGCCAGCCAGGAAATGGCAAGGAGAAAAACTGCTTTTAGGTCTCTCTTTAGCCCCAACTCCTGGGAGAAAGTCTATGTTCTATTAGTGAGTCCCTGGCCCCATATTGATAACTTAAGCTGGGCAATTTTAAAGACTTAGAATAAGTTGAACCAAAAATGAAAGAAAAGCTGTGAAAGAAAAACACTAGGCAAAAGAAAAAAAAATGACCATCAGAGTAAATTCACCAACATATTCAGATGCCTACTCATCAGCAAAAATTACAAGCCATACTAGGAAACAAGAAGAAATGGCCCAGCCAAAGGAACAAACCAAATATCCTGACGAGATACAGGATTTAAGACAACTAATCAATGATAATCACACAAATGTCCTGCATTAATTCAAAGAATTAAAGGAAATATGAATTAAGAGATCAAAGATATTAAGAAGACACTAGGTGAGAATAAAGAACAATTTGAAAGCCTTCAAAGAAAAGTGACAGAGCTTATGGGAATGAAAGACACAATAGTAAGATTAAAAACACATTAGAGGCACATAAAAGCAGATTTGAATTGCTCAGACAGAAATAGTGATTTCAAGGACAGAACATCTGAACTAGAAAAGACAGAACAGAAAGAGGAAAGAATGGAAAAAATAGAACAGGGACTCAGGGAATTGAATGACAACACAAAACACACAAACATGCACATTATCAGTGTCCCAGAAGGAGAAGAGAATGGAAAAGGGGCAGAAAGAATATTTGAGGAAATAATGATTGAAAACTTCCCAACCCTTATGAAAGACATAAATTTGAATATCCAAAGACGGTGAACCCCAAACAGAATAAATCCAACCTAAGCTGAGACACCTACTATTCAGAATGACAAATATCAGAGATAAAGAGAAGATTCTAAAAGTAGCAAGAGAAAAACAAAACATCACATACAAGGGAATCTCAATAAGATTAAGTGCTGACCTCTCATCAGAAACCATGGAGGCAAGAAGAAAGTGGTATGATGCATTTCAGGTAATGAAAGAGAAAAATTGTCAGCCAATAATTCTGTTTCTGGAAAAACTGTCTTTCAAAAATAAGGGTGTACTTAATGTCTTCACAGAGAAACAAAAACTGACAGACTATGTTAACAAAAGACCAGAATTACAAGAGATACTAAAGGGAGTGCTGCAGCCTGAAAGGAAAAAACAAGTAGAAATGAAGATTATTAGGAAGGGTAAATTAAAGTGTAAAAAGACAAACAATAGTAAAATATAACAACAATAAGCTACAGGATAAAATGGAAGAAGTAAATAATGCCTTTACAATAATAACATTGAATGTTAATGGCTGCAACTCCCCAATCAAAAGACATATACTGACAGAATGGATTAAAAAATATAAGCCATCTATATTCTGCCTATAAGAGACTCACCTCATACATAAGGACACAACCAGGTTGAAATTGAAAGGTTAGAAAAAGGTATTCCACACAAATAGTGATCAAAAAAGAGCTGGAGTAGCCATACAAATCTCAGGCAAAATGGATTTTAAATGCAAAGCTGTTATAAGGGATGAAGAAGGTCATTATATATTAATAAAAGGGGCAATTCAACAAGATGAAATAACTATACTAAAATTTATGCACCTAACCTGGTTGCCACAAGATACATGAGGCACACACTAGCAAAACTGGAGGAAGAAATAGATGCCTCTAAAATAATATTTAGAGACTTCAATACACCACTCTTAGTATTGGATAGAGCATCTGGGCAGAGGATAAATAAAGAAACAGAGAGCTTGAATAATATGATTAGTGAATTAGACCTAACAGACATTTATAGAGCATTACACCCCCAAATAGCAGAATATACATTGCTTTCAAGCACTCATGGATCCTTCTCCTGATAGACCATATATTGGGTCATAAGACAGGTCTCAATAAATTAAAAAAGACTGAAATTATATAGAACCCTTTCTCTGATCATAATGGAATGAATCTGGAAATCAATAATGGACAGAAAAAGGGAAAATTAATAAACATATGGAGATTAAACAACACACTCAAATAATCAGTGGGTCAAAGAAGAAATTGCAAGAAAATTCGATAAATATCTTGAGATGAGTGAAAATGAGAACACAACATATCAAAATCTAAAGGACACAGCAAAGGCAGTACAGGGAGGAAAATCTGTAGCCCTCAATGCTTACATTAAAAAAGAAGAGCTAAAATTGAAGATCTAAGTACACACTTAGAGGAACTAGAAAAAGAACAGCAAACTAATCACAAACCAAGCCAAAGGAAAGAAATAGTAAAGATCAGAGCATGGAGAAATGAAATTAAGAACAAAAAAACAATAGTGAGAATCAACAAAACCAAAAGTTGGTTCTTTGAGATCAATAAAATCGACATGTCCTTAGGTAGAATGAAAAAGAAAAGAAGAGAGAAGACGCAAATAAATAAAATCAGAAATGAGAGGGGGAACATTACCAATGACCCTGCAGAAAAAGAGAGATCATCAGAGGATACTATGAACAGCTGTATGCCAAAAAACTAGACAATGTAGACGAGATGGGAAAATTCCTAGAAACACATGAACAACTTACACTGCCCCTAGAAGAAATTGAAGACCTCAACAAACCAATCACATGTAAAGAGATTGAAACAGTCATCAAAAACCTCCCAAAGAGGAAAAGCCCAGAACCAGATGGCTTCACAGGTGAATTCTACCAATCATTCAAAGATGACATAATACCACTCTTGCTCACGCTTTTCCAAAAAACTGAATAGAAAAGAAGTCTACCAAACTCATTCTATGAAGTCAACATCACCCTAATACCAAAACACCAGATAAAGATATTACAAAAGAGGAGCAGGTGTAGCTCAGTGGTTGATGTCCTTCACATGTACGAGGTCCTGGGTTCAATCTCTGGTACCTCCTTAAAAAAAAAGTACACTAGAAGAATTATACACCACGATCAAGTGGGTTTTATACCAGTTATGCAAGGGTGGTTCAACGTAAGAAAATCAATTAGTGTAATAAGCCACATTAATAAATTGAAGAAGAAAAATCACATGATTCTCTCAATTGATGAAGAAAAGGTGTTTGACAAAATACAGCATCCTTTCTTGATAAAAAAAAAACACTCCAAAAGATAGGAATAGAAGGAAGCTTTCTCAATACTGTAAAGTGCATATATGAAAAACCTACAGCTAGTGTTGTACTCAACAGTGAAAGACTGAAAGCTTTCCTGCTGAGATCAGGTACCAAACAAGGATGTTCACTGTAACCAATGATTTTTAATATTGTGCTAGAAGTTCTTGATAGAGCAATTAGACTAGGGAAAGAAATAAAAGGCACCCAAATAGGAAAGGAAGAAGTAAAATTTTCACTATTTGCTGATATGATGCTACATGTAGAAAATCCTGAAAAGTCCACAACAAAGCTACTGGAACTAATAGATGAGTTAAGCAAAGTGGCGAGATACAAGATTAATACACAAAAATAGATAACGTTTGTATACACTACTGATGAGCAATCTGAGAAGGAAATTAGAAAAAATTCCATTTATAATACTAACTAAAAGAATCAAATATTTAGGAGTAAAGTTAACCAAGGACATAAAGGACATGTATTCAGAAAACTACAAAATATTCCTAAAAGAAACTGAAGAAGACTTAAATAAATGGAAGGACATTCCTTGTTCATGAATGGGAAAACTAAATATCATTAAGATGTTAATTCTGCTCAAACTGATTTATAGATTTGGTGCAATCCCAATAAAAATCCCATCAGACTTTTTTTGCAGAAATGGAAAAGTCAATTATCAAATTTATTTGGAAGGGTAAGAGGCCTTAAAAAAACAAAAATATCTTTAAAAAGAAGAACAAAGTTGGAAGACTCTCACTTCCTGACTTTAAAACATATTACTTAGCTACAGTGGTAAAAACAGCATGGTACTGGCATAAAGACAGACAGATTCACCGATGGAACAGAATTGAGAACTCAGAAATAGACCCTCACATCTACAGTCAAGTGATTTTGACAAGGCTGTCAAGCCCTCCAAGCTGGGCCAGAACAGTTTATTCAGCAAATGGTGCTGGGAGAACTGGATATCCATCTCCAAAAGCAAGAAAGAGGACCCCTATCTCAAACCTTATACAAAAATTAACTCAAAATGGATCAAGAGCCTAAATATAAAAGCAACAACCATAAAAGTCCTAAAAGAAAATGTAAGAAAACATCTTCAAGATCTTGTGATAGGTGGTAGTTTCTTAAACATTAAACCTAAAGTACGAGCAACAAAACAAAAAATAGATAAACGGGACCTCCTCAAAATTAAATACTTTTCCACCTCAAAGGACTTTGTCAAAAAGGTGAAAAGACAGCCAACTCAATGTGAGAAAATATTTGGAAATCACATACCTGATAAAGGTTTAATATCATAATATATAAAGAGACAGTACAATGCAAGAATAAGAGACAAATCACTCAATCTAAAAATGGACAAAAGACTTGAACAGACATTTGTCCAAAGAAAAAATACAAATGGTGAGAAAACACATGGAAAACTGTTCAACATCACTAGCGATTGGGGAAATGCAAATCAAAACTATAACGCAATATCTTTTCACACCTATTAGAATGGCCACTATTAAAAAGTCAGAAAACTGTAAATGTTGGAGAGGATGTGGAGAGATAGGAATGCTTACTCACTGTTGGTGGGAATGTAGAATGGTACAGTCACTGAGAAGGACTGTTTGGCAGTTCCTAAGGAGGTTGAATATAGACTTGCCATGTGGCCCAGCAATACCAAAACTAGATATATACCCAGAAGAACTGAGAGCAGTGACACGAACAGACATTTGTGCAATGATGTCCATAGCAGCATTATTCACAATTGTCAAAAGATAGAAACAATCCAGGGGTCCATCAACTGAAGAATGGATAAACAAATTGTGGTGTATACATACAGTGGGATATCATGCAGCTGTAAGAAGAAATGAGTTCATGAAGCATATGGCAACATGGATGAACCTGGACAGCATTATGCTGAGTGAAGCAAGCCAGACACAAAGGACAAATACTGTACGATTGAGCTATTATGAACTAAATATATTGTGTTAACTCGTGAAGTTAATAAT
>PVKH010011788.1:0-17592 GCA_004027955.1 Chaetophractus vellerosus
TCTCATTTCCACCTCACACTCGCATCCATCTCTGGCAGAGGCCTTCTGGGGTGGACAGGAAAGAAGGGTTCTTGAACCCCACTGGGTAGAATTCTGAGTTTTCAGAGGTACTAGAGAGCACTCCTCTCAGCAGGGTCCTTGGTGATTCACTGTCAGAATGCGTCTCCCCCATAATTGAGTCGTGGTGAGACGTGGAATAACATATTCCTCCTTTATCTTTCCAGGAGCTCAGAGAGTCGAGGGTCCCCTCACCAGCAGTGGTGGAACCTGGAGGCCAGTACAGGAGTGCCTGATGTCACAGCCTCCTTCTCTGTTCCTCACCCACTGTCTTAGTTTCCTGGCTGCTAAAACACATTGCAATGGGTTGGCTTAAACAACAGGAATTTATTGGCTCACAGTTTTGAGCTTAAGGGAAAATCCAAATCAAGGCATCATCGAGGCAATGCTTTCTCCCAGAAGACTGTGGCTTTCTGGGGCTGGCTGTTGGTGACCCTTGGTCCTTGGCTTTTCTGTCACATGACAATGCACACGGTGGCTTCTCCTGGCTTTTCCCCATGGCTTTCTCTCTGTGTGTCTGAATTTCAGTAATAGGATTAAGACCCATCCTGATTCAGTTGAACCAAACCCTAATTGAAATAACCTCATCAAAAGGTCCTATTTATAAGGGCTTACAGGAATGGATTACATTTAAGAACATGCTGTTCTGGGGTACGTAGCTCCAAGCCACCGTGCCCATGAAGTCCCACAAGATACGCTGCTCGTGGTATATTTTGTTTGCCAACCACCTTCATCTTTCTAAGCTCCAAGAGGGTTTTCCAGAGGGATGAGGCCATCTAGAAAAGGAAACAGTCTGGGGTCTGGGGTCTCCTCCCTTCCAGTTTTATTGAATTGGAGTCCAACACTTTCTTTTCCCTTTTTAGTGGGAAGTGAAATGGAGTTCTCCTTTTGCGGCTCACACGCCTGAAACCACAACCATCTAGGGAACTGGCAAGTGCACAAGCTGCCAGAAATTTGGGGAATCAGTTAAGGCTAGTTTGATTAGATTTCTCCGGCTGCCTGAAAGATGAATCTGACATTTCAGGCAACAATATGTAATGGGAAAAGAAAACGGCATTTACTGAGCAACTACTGTGCTGAGCATCTTTCAGGCAAGCCACGCTATAACCCAATGAAGTAGCTGGCTTGATCTTTATTCCACAAAAACTGAAACTCACAGCAGTGAAGGGAGCTCTGAGGTGCTGGAAGCAAGGACTCTATACTGAACAGACTTGAGTTCTAATCCTGGCGCCATTATTTAATACCATGTGACCTTGGGCCTCCGTCTCCCCATTTCTAAAGTGGGGATAATAATACCTCCTCCTTCCCTTGGTTGGTATGAAGATGAAGAAAGTAGAGGCATGGACAACACTTAGCCCAGTTTCTAGTATCACAGAGGCTCACTGAATGTTGTTTTTCTTATTGCCTAAGCCCCGTGGCCATAAAATAGCATTCATACACTCGGCCTCTATTTCCAGGGCGCCTCCAGGGGCAGAGGAGAGCAAGGCAGACACAGCCACACTCTCTTGAAGCTGCTATTCAAGTGAGGGAGGCAAACACGAAATAATTTACTGTAGAGTTGTTTATTTAATTTCAGCTGTGCTGAGAGTTACGTAAAGGGGCAGTTCAGGGAGCCACAAGAGTAGACAATAGGGGGAGGGAATCTGCCCTAACCTTGGGTATCCAGGGACTTCTCCAGGGAGGTGACAACTGAGTTGAGATCCATACAGTTTGGCAGGAAGTGACTGAGTGAAAAGGGAGGGAGCCAGTTCCAGACAGAGAGAACAGCTCCTGCCAAAGGCTGGGAGGCGAGAAATGGGCGATTTTAACCTGAGAGCGATGGGAAGCCTCTGGGGGCTGTGAGCAGACGGGTGAGTGAGGGGAAGGCAAGAAAGGGGAGGCTCTGCTGCCCCTGTCCGTTCGCTGTGCCTCAGGAGTTGGGATATATGGTGGCTGGGGGCAGCTCTGAGCAGGCTGGCTGCCCATCCCCATCGAAAGCCTCCAGTGCTCACCGCAAGTAATGGGACAATGGTACTGCTGGGCTCACGGGAGGAAAGTTCATTTTCATGAGCCATGCATTTTCAGCACTTTTTCCCTCCTACAACCGGCCACTTTGGATGTTCTGGGTCATTCGTGCTGAGGACATCAGAAAGTATCCACAGCATCCGCCTTCAAGGAGCTCTCAGCCCAGCCAGGAGCCCAAAAGGAGCCAGAAAAGTGAGGCGCCAGATATAGGCCACAGAGGGTGGGAACGGAAATGCCCTGGGCTTCCCAGGGAGTCCTTTCTTCCCATCTACAGATGTGGGGACTGAAGTGCAGTTCTATTTAAGAGATCCTGATGACCCACTATTTGCTAGGAGCATTGGGTCTCACCTCCGATAGCCCACTGTGTGCTAGGAGCTTTGACTCTAACCTCTGATGGCCCACTATGTGCTTAGAGCTTTGGCTCTAGCCTCTTACAGCCCATCGTGTGCTAGGATCATTGGATCTAGCCTTTCCTTTCATCCTATTAACAGCTCGGTTAGCCCCTGCTTCAGGCTTCTGAAGAAGGCACCCTGTGAGGACAGCAGGGTGCCTTCTTCAGAAGCCTGAAGCAGGGGCTGTGGGTACAAGCAAAAAATTTCATGGCAGGTCCCACCCCACCCCCAGGTAGTTGGGGCACAGCAAAGTGATGGGCTGATTTGTGCCCTCGGGGGCAGGGTGCAGCCAGGGGCCATGGGGAGGTTTAACTCTGCAAGTGGCGTCAGTGGTGTCGGGTGACAGCTGGGCGTGAGTTTGTGCACATGCTGTGCAAAAGGCAACCTTTTATTGGGCCTGGAAGAACCCATTAACATTAAAAACACCCAGACTACTGATCTAGCAGTTGCCCTTCTACGAATTAGTCTTATGATTTCCCCAAAGTGAATCAGACCGCGACTGAACGTAGTAGCAAAGGCTGGAAACAATGTTAAAGGGCACACAAGAGAAAAAAAAAATGCCACTGGAAAATGACATCCGATCTGACTTCAGATCTGTCTGGGCTGATATGAGATAGTCTCCAGCAGTGTGCAGAGTATGTCCTTAAAAAAGTGGGAATAGATGTCCACATGCATATGAACCTAGATGTGTTCACATGTCCGGCAGGGGAGACTGGCTCAGGAAACCCAGTGGCCACATAAATAGTTTGGCAGGTGAAGAAGGAAAGCAGAAGGGGATGCCACGTGGAGGGGACAATGTGCAAGGGCATGGAAGCTGGGCAAGGTCAAGTTTAGGTGCAGGACATAGCTGCACGGTTGACAAAGGCTCCTGGCTAGAGTTGGTGCTTGGTCTGCTCAGTTGTGGAAACCTTGGATAAGAAGTCCTCCACTCCCAAGCTCATGGTTCTCAGGGACTCCCTCCACCTCCGGCAGATGATGAAAATGCACAAAGGTTTTGGAATCAGTCAGCCCTGGCCATGCTCCTCTGAAGCAGCCCCTGCTGCTGGAATAAAGATGACAATGTTTGCCACGTCTCGTGTGTTCTGGCGTCCGCCAACCTCTCCAGCTGATTCTCAGGAAGGAAATGTATCTGGTGATGGAGGGCTAAGGGGTTTGGACTTATTTCTAAAGGGCACAGGGAGCCATCGAAGGTTCAAGCACCAGGCCCAAGGTTGATCAGGGAACTAATAGCAGATCTGGGAGCCTAGATCTCTTCATCCCAGGCAGCTAACAATCAATAAGGCGACTCTTATTGCTAATTAGCATATATATAGAAGGCTTGCAGCCTGCCAGGTCTGGGGCTGTGTACAATGGTCTCATGACATCTTTACCACGACACCCTGAGACGAGAGATTTTTATTTCCACCATTTTCCAAATGCAGGAACTGAGGCTCAGAAAACGTCAGGAACTTCTCCAAAGTCTCGTCACCAGGATATGGAAAAGTCAGCATTTGAACCCAGGTCTGGTTGACTCCAGAGTCCCTGTTCTTGGTCACCAGGCATTTCACTTTTCAGATAGAGACAGAAATCATCCTTTGGGCTTTCAAAAGAGATAGTGTGATTGTCTGTGCACTTGCAGATGGGAACACTTCCGCCATTGCAAAAACATTCAAGCATGACTTTCATCTTTGTGGCCGCAGATCTCTATCTCCTTCCCTGCGGTGGGCTGGGCGTTTAGTAAAGGCCCCCGGGAGCCGGAAACTGGCTTCTTGCTGAGGTTTCGGTTCATCAGAGAGAAAAGCCCTGGCTTTCCTATAGGTTTGAGCTTTGGTCCCTCCCTTTCATTTCTGCTGAGCCACGAGGGACCCAAAGCCAGGGCTGTGTTTTGCTTCTGTCCCCCAGCACATCTTGTTCCGAGCAGTGCAGCTCCCTTGGTCATGGGAGTCACGTGTGAGGTCTTTGTACAGGCTGGAAGGTGACTGGCTCCTGATGTCGCCTGGAACTAGGGGGCAGGTTCTGCAACTGCTGCTCTTGGCACAGGTCAGGAATGGCCCCGCCCACCCCCGGACAGGTATCCAGGTGTGATCAAAGGGAACTATTTATCATGAATGAATGCAATCACCTTGGCGTCACGGTGAGGGGGAAGGGGACCTGGACCAGAAGCCAGGGCACAGACTGCTTCCATTTCTTGAGTGCCTACTGTGTGCCAGCCACCTTAGCAACTCTGCAAGGCAGAGATTATTCTTACAGGCCTACCTCGGAGGTACTGCTGCCTCAGTTCCCGACCACCGCAATAAAGCTAATATCACAATAAAGGGAGTCACATGAATTTCTTTGGTTTCCCAGTGCATAGAAAAGCTATGTTTACACTACACTGTAGTCTGTTAAGAGTTCAATAGCATTATGTCTGTAAACACCATGTACTGACCTCTAATTTAAAAAAGACTTTATTGGAAGAAATTACAACATTGATGTGGAGCCAGTGGCCACTGGAGGCTCTGGGGGCAGGGAGAGGGAAAAGCAGTTGTAATACAGGGGCTTTTTCGGGACTTGGGAATCATCTTGAGTGACATTGCAACGACAGATATAGGCCATTTTATATCATCCCATAACCTACAGAACTGTGTGGGAGAGAGTGCAGACTACAATGTGAACTATGGTCCATGCTCAGTGGCAATGCCCCAGGATGTTTTTATCAATTGCAATGAATGTGCCACACTAATGAAGGATGTTTATGTGGGAGGTTGTGGGAGGTATGGGGAGTGGGACATACGGGAATCCCTATAGTTCTGTGTAACATTTATGTAATCTAAGTATCTTTAAAAAATTATTGCTAAAATAAATAAATAGACTTTATTGCTGAAAAATACTACCCATCATCTGAGCCTTCAGCGAGTTGTAGTCTTTCTGCTGGTTGAAGGTCTTGCCCGCATATTGATGGCAGCAACCGGTGGTTGCTGAAGACTGGGGAGGCGAGGGCAATTTCTCAGAATAAAATAACAATGCAGTTGGCTTCATCAATTGAATCTTCCTTTCACGAAATATTTCTCTGTAGCATGCGATGCTGTTTGATAGTGTTTTACGCACAGCAGAACTTCTTTCAGTATTAGAGTCAATCCCCTCAAACCCTGCAGCTGCTTTAACAACTAAGTTGATGGGATATTCTAAATCCTTTGTTGTCATTTCAAGAATGTTCACAGCATCTTCACCAGGAGAAAATTCCATCTCAACCACTTTCTTTGCTCATCCATAAGAAGTGACTCCTCACGCGTTCAATTTTTTATCATGAGATTGCGATAATTCAGTCACATCTTCAGGCTCCACTTCTAATTCTAGTTCTCTTGCTATTTCCACCATGTCTGCAGTTCCTTCCTCCACTGGTCTTATAACCCCTCAAAGTCATCCATGAGGGCTGGAATCAACTTCTTCCAAACTCCTGTTCATGTTGATATTTTGATCTCCTCCCATGAATCACAAATGTTCTTAGTGGCATCTAGAATGATGGCTCCTTTCCAGAAGGTTTTCAGTTGACTTTGCCCAGCTCCATCAGAGGAATCACTATCTATGGCAGCTATAGCCTTGCAAAATGTATTCTTAAATCATAAGACTTGAAACTCAAAATGAGTCCTTGATCCATGGGCTGCAAAATGGATGCTGTGTTAGCAGGTATGAAAACAACATTCATCTCGTACATCCCCGTCAGAGCTCTTTGGTGACCAGGTGCATTGTCAAAGAGCAGGAATATTTTGAAAGAAATCTTTTTTTCAGAGCAGTAGTTCTCAAGAGTGGGCTTAAAATGTTCATTAAACCATGTTGTAAAAAGATGTGCTGTCATCCAGACTTTGTTGTCCCACTTGTAGAGCACAGGTAGAATAGATTTAGCATCATTCTTAAGGGCCCTGGGATTTTCAGAATGGCAAATAAGCATTTGTTTCAACTAAAGTCACCAGCTGCATTAGTCCCTAACAAGGAATCAGCCTGTCCTTTGAAGCTTTGAAGTCAGGCATTGACTTCTCCTCTCTAGCTATGAAAGTCTTAGATGGCCTCTTCTTCCAATAGAAAGCTGTTTCATCAACATTGAAAATATGTTGTTTAGTTCAGCCACCTTCATGAAGGATTTCAGCTAGATCTTGTGGTTAATTTTTTTGCACTTGCTGTTTCACTTTGCACTTTTATGTTATGGCCATGGCTTCTTTCCTTAAACCTCATGAACCAACCTGTGTTAGCTTCAGACGTTTCTTCTATTGCTTCCTCACCTCTCTCAGTCTTCCTAGAACTGAAGAGAGTTAGGGCCTTGCTCTGGTTTAGACTTTGGCTTAAAGGAACGTTGTGGCTGGTTTGATCTTCTATCCAGACCACTAACACTTTCTCCATATCAGCAAAAAGGCTGTTTGCTTTCTTATCATTCGTGTGTGCACTGGAATAGCACTTTCAATTCCTTCAAGCACGTTTCCTTTGCATTCACAACTTGGCTGACTGTTTGAGGCAAGAGCCCTATCTTGGCTTTTGAAATGCCTTCCTCATTAAGCTTCTAGCTTTTGATTTAAAGTGAGAGACATGCAACTCTTCTTTCACTTGAAATCTCAGAAGCCGTTGTCAGGTTATTAGTTGGCCTAATTTCAATATTGTTGTGTCTCAGGGAATAGGGAGGCCCGAAGAGAAGGAGTGAGAAGGGGGAACGGCCAGTGAGTGGGGCAGTCAGAGCAGACACATTTATCAATTAAGTTTGCCATCTTATATGGGCATGGTTCATGGTGCCCCCAAATAATTACAATAGTAACATCTAAGATCACAGTTCACCATAACAGACATAATAATAGTGAAAAAGTTAGAAATATTGTAAAAATTACCAAAATGTGCCACAGAGGCACAAAGTGGGCCCATGTTGTTGGAAAAATGGTGCTGACAGACTTGCTCAACACAGGGTTGCCATAAATCTTCAATTTGTATAAACACACTATCTGTGAAGTGCAATAACGTGACGCACAATTAAATGAGCTATGCCTGTATTCCCATTTGACAAATAATGAAACTGAGGTTCAGAGAGGGTAAGTCACTTATCTAATGCCACACAGCATTCCAGAGCCACTGCCTCCCCAGAAGATGTGACTCTAGTCCAGCTCAGTCACCGGCTACTTGGGTGACTGGTTCTTGCTGAGCTGTTTTGTGATCAGCAAGACTCCAGGCTGTTTGTCAAGCCTCTGCTGTAGGCTGATGTGGGAATCATGTGGACACAAATCAGGAAGTGTGGGACTGGGGTGGGGTGGGGTCTGTGATTCCCTTTTCTGCCATGCTCCTCTCCCAGCCTTCAGCCATCTAGTCACTCAGGCTAAACACTTAGCATCATGTTTGATTACCATCTTTCCTTCATCCCCAACATCCAATCCATCCGCAAGCCTCTGAACTATACACATCTTGAATGCGTTCACATTCCTTTGCAGCTGCCACCTGCCTAGTCCAAGCCATCATCATGTCTCACCTGGACCTTGTGTCAGCTCCTGATGGGCCATGCCTCCTGCTGGCCCTTTTAATCCAGTAACATCGTCTGCCAGCTTACATCTCGCCAGTGTTGTCCTGTCACACTCTTTCTGCAGTTCACAAGGCTTTATGGGAGCTGTTCCCTGCCCCCCCCACACCTCTCTGCTTTCCTCTTACCTCCCTCTGCCTCCGCTGAAATGCTCTCCCACAATGACCTTGCTTTCCTGTGGCATATGCCACACTTGTTCCTTTTTGGAAGTTCATATGCAGTCGCCCCTGCTCTGGACATTCACATCTCAGTGTAAATATCACCCCTGCAGAGGGGGCCTTCCCTGGCCCCCAAAAGCAACTCCCTTCACCCACCCTTTGTATCCCCCAGTTTAGTCTTCCTTGTAGCACATTTTTCCTGGTATATTTCTCTTGTTCCCTTATTTGTCCTCCATTTGTCTCTCCCCACCAGTGAGGGCCACGGTTTACTCTGCCTTGCTCCCTGACTTGCACTTCTGGGGGCTCCATGGGTATTTATTGGATTTTCTAAATAACTATTGAAAATAACTATAATAACAATATATTATCCCATTTATTGGGCACTTGGAAAGTGCCAGGTAATGTCCTAAGTACTTTATATACTTTATCCCATTTAATCTCCTCAACAATCCTATCATCTGGATGCCATTATGTATCTCTACTTTATAGATGAGGAAATTGAGTTGCATGGGTGTTTTGTGACTTGGCTAAGATCCACTTCCAGCAGAGAGCTGGCAAGTGTAAGAAAGGCCTGGGGCTAGAATGGGATAACTGGGAATTCTGC
The DNA here is from genome assembly GCA_004027955.1 of Chaetophractus vellerosus. Taxonomy (NCBI): domain Eukaryota; kingdom Metazoa; phylum Chordata; class Mammalia; order Cingulata; family Chlamyphoridae; genus Chaetophractus; species Chaetophractus vellerosus. The sequence goes on from PVKH010011788.1 coordinate 8,722, forward strand.
CTTGGTTCTTCTGGGGGAGTTTAGACCCTGGAATATAAATGTTTGCTGGGGCAAAGCTGCCCAGGGGGGCAGGAGCTGGGGTGGAAAGGAACTGAGCTGGGAATTTTGACCTTGAGTTTGAGTCCCTGGTATGAGTCTGACTTGCTGCATTACCTCTAACAAGTTTCATACTCCCTTTGCACCTCAGATTCCTCAGCAGTTAAGATGAAGATATGGTTTAGAATATCTCAGAGATTTCTTCCAGCAAATGTATATGTGGGGATGGGATAGGAGAGGATTCATAAACCCCCAAAATGATAAAAATTGGATGGCTCTGGGTAGAAATGAAATACAGTGGTCACCAGTATTCAAGAACCCTTTCTGGCACCATCCCAGAGGGCTGGTCATCCAACTTTTCCGTGTATACCTCCAGTGATGGGGGACTCACTATCTTACACAGTATTTTGGCAATCAGTCATGGCCATTTTAGAATCTTTAAAGGGTGCTACACAATCTTTCTTTTGGAGATCATACCCCACTGCATAACAAATGCATTGCAATATACGCACATTCCACTGTAAATATAGTTTGCGTATAATTTGTTACTATAACGAGCTGCTATTGACTAGCCATATGACTGCCACAATGTTACATTTATAGAGATTCAATGAAACGTTTATTACTTGAAATTGGATGCTTTTCTTTTTTGTATTTTGGATCTAAGACTTTTCTGTGTCAGTTTGCAGACATTTTTTGTAGGTCCCTGGAAAGCTCTGGGACCCTGGAGAACACACCCAAGTCGCTTCTTCCAGGCAGTCCTCCAGTGCTCCTGAGTTTTCACTTCTCCACACTAAACGGCCCTCAGACCCTCCACCTGGCCTCATCACCTCCAACCTCACTGCCATCTTCATCACCCGCATCACCGTCACCATAATTCTTGCCATCATCACCATCATCACCACCTTGACTGCCGTCATCACCATCATTTCCACTGCCATCTGCAGCAGCAGCAACTACCTGGATTGGGGCCTAGAGCTGCCCTGCCCAGCTACCATCTCTTCCTTCCTCGCTTTTCTCTTCTCCTCCAATTCTCTTTCCATGATGAAGGTTTTGCCCTTCTACCAAGGTACAGTTTGCTCTTAGGGGCAAACATCCTGCAGCCTGCCAGGTCACCTTAAAGATAGCAGCAGCAAACAGTTAACCCTTGCCAGGAACATTTACATGCACTGGTTATCTTTTAATTTTTTTTAATTAGAAAAAAAATAATTTTTTATTTGCTATGCAGAATAAAGTCCTCTAAAAAGACAAACTTTATCAGACTGAGTCAAAATATAAAATTCAATATATTTTTTACACAATTTTAATCTTCTCTACCTTCCCCTGCTTTCCAAGGTCCCTACACAGGCCCCTTGCCTTATTTTGAGCCCGGCCTGAGAACTCTGCAAAGCAGCCAGGGTGGACAGACTTACCTCATTTTGAAAAAGTGGCACAGAGAGGCCAAGTGCTTAGGCTGAGGACACACAGCTGGTCAAAGGATGAGTTGGGAAGAACCCAACACCTCTGGCTTCCAATTCCCCACAGTTTACTTTTTGTCCCACTCTGCCTATGTTTCCCAAACCTCAGACCTTCATGTGCCACTGCCTTGATTTTTGCCAAATCCACATAAAACCGGTTCTTTTTTTTTTTTTCACTGAATGTTTTCATTTATAGTGATTGAGTTTATTGCAAAAGGAATTGTTTTATCACTACAGTAAATGAAATACCAGGGTCACTTTCCCTCAAATAAGCCACTTAAAAATAAATGCGGGGGCCGGCTGTAGCCCAGTGGATAGGGCACCGGTACACCACATGGGAGGCCCCGAGTTCGGTTCCCGGGGACTTCTCCGAGCAGGCAGACCACCTAAAAAGGCAAAAGCCACCGTGGGTGGGGCAGAGCCGCTGTGGGCAGGGCAAAAATCCGCCATGGGCAGGGTAAAGCCGCCACGGGCAGGGCGAGCCACCTGCGAACGGAGCAAAGCCGCCTGTGAACGGAAGCAGAGCCGCCCACAAGCAGGGCAAGCCGCCTGCTGCAGTGAGCTGACTCGGCATGTCGCCGCAGAGGGGGGGAGACAAAGCAGACATAGAAGACACACACACACACACACACAAATGAACACACAGCAAGAGCAAGCAGAAAGGGGAGGGATATGTAACAACAACAACAACAACAACAAATAAATGCAGTGAAAACAAAAAATGGAGTTAAATTTTATGTAATTACTACTGCCCGAAGAGCCCAGCCTAAACCTCTTTCTTTAAAAAAATGTTTTACTTTGAAATAATTTCAAATTTACAGGAAAGTTGCAAAAGCAACAATACAGAGAACTTCAGGGTACCCCCATCCAAATACCTAGATTTATGAAATATTAGCATTTTGCCACATTTGTGATATCTATCTAGCTATCTAATCTTTCTGAACATTTGAGAGTAGGCTCCACACTTAACACTTCCCTGTTCATTTCCTGAGTACAAGGGCACTCACTTACGTAACCTTAAATACAAGTTTAAGAAATTTAACACTGATATAAAGCACACATATTCCAATTTTTTCAATTGCCCCCATAATGGCCTTTTGGGGCACTTTCTCCTCCATGATTAGATCTAGTCCTGGATCATGTATTGCATTTAATTGTCATTGTCTCTTTAGTTTCACTTTTTAAAAATTGTGGCAGGGACCGGCTAGATAGCTCAGTGGATAAGAGCGCCGGTATTCCACATGGCAGGCCCCAGGTTCGGTTCCCGGGGACCTCTCCGAGCAGGCAGACAGCCTTGAGAAAGGCAAGCCGCCGTGGGCAGGGCAAAGCCGCCGTGGGCAAGGCAAAAAGCCACCATGGGCAGGGCGGAGCCCCCACGGGCATGGCAAAGTCACCCGTGAAACATGGAGCTGCCGCCTGCGAAATGCAGAAGCCGGGCAGCCCGCAAAACACAGAGCACTGCTGCCCGCAAAACATGGAGCGGAGCCGCCCATGAAAACGGAATGGAGCCACCCACGAACGGAGCGAGCCGCCTCTGCGGAGGGCCGACTCGGTGCATTGCCGGAAAGACGGGGGGAGACAAGAAGCAGACATAGAAAAACCCAGAAGAATGGACACACAGCAAGAGCAAGGAGAAAGGGGGGGTGGGATATGTAACCAAAAAAAAAAATTGTGGCAACATATGTACCACATAACAATTCCCATCTCAAACCTCCCAAGCCAACCATTCAGTGGCACTAATGGCGTTTAGCAAGTTGCACTACCCTCACTACCACCTTACCAAACCTTTTCCTTCACCCCAAACAGAAACCCTGCTTTTTTTTTTTTTTAAAGAGCAAGATAGTGGCATGTGTTAGAGAAGCTGTTCAAGCTGTGTTAGCATCACACTGATACTTTGACATAAAGAGGAAGGTTTTTTTTTTAATTAAAAGATTTACTTATTTATTTGTTTACTTTTGTCCAGTTTTACCAACCCCATTCCATTTTTGCTGTTTTTATGTCCATTCGCTGAGCAATTCTCTGTGTCTGTTTCCTGCCCTCTCTTCTCATCCTTCTCCTCCTCCCTTCACCAGCACTCGATCCTTGGAAACTCCGATGTGGGAGCGAGGCATCCTACCACCTGCGCCACCTTCGTTCCTGGTTTTTCGGTGCGTCTCGTCTCGGCTCTCCCTTGTGTCACTCTCCTGTTATGTCACCTTGCTGTGTGGCGCGGCAGGGCCTGATGGTGTACCCGCTTGCGGGGCCTGACGGCACACCCATGCACAGGTCCTGGCGGCCTGTGGACCTTCTATATATATATTTTTTTTCAATTTTTACCGGGAGGTCCCGGGGATTGAAACCAGGTCCCTCCATATGGGAGACAGACACTCAACCACCCGAACCACATCCGCCCCCCTGCTATCTCTCTTAAGGTTGACCAAAGACACCTAGAGGTACAGTCATTTCCCATACAGGATGGTCATATAATAAATCAGGCTTAGTTTATCACCAGCATTCTAGAAAACAGACCTAGGGAGAAAAACTACGTCTGGGGACACACGCATGGTTTCTAATATAGCCAATGTTTAGCCTACCCTGATTATCACAAAATCAGGACAGCAAGAATATTCGCAAGGAGGAAGGTTTGAAGGAGGACTGAAAAGGGAACCTTCTCACTGTACGATGTTTGTTGGTCTCTGTCTCATTGACCACCCAAGTCCATCTGAGGACCCGTGGGGCTGCCTGACCCAACTTGGGGGAATACTTTACACAGCCCTGGGGGTGGACACTGGCTCCGTAGCTCCTTCACTTTGTTGCTTGGCGAGGCTTCCAACCTCCTTGAGGCTCAGTTTCACATCCGTACACGGATATAGTACCCCACCTTGTAGTGCTGGGAAGATGGAATGTGAGTCAAAGGATAGAGCTAAAAGCATCACGGTTCCTCAGTAAATGTGGCTCTTCTCCCCACAGCCATTCTCTGGGCTTCCCTTGGAAACCCTGGCCTCAAGTCCCACCTTTGCTGCAAGAGAAGGCATACAAGGTAGCCAGATGGGGTGAAGGAACGAGTGCTCCAAGAAATCACCCATCTCCGTCTGGCATGGTCTGAGAGCTGGAGCACGGCTTGTGGTAAGCTCTGGATGGTCTGCAAGGCCCAGAAGGGACCGTATTTGGGTTCAAAGGCAGAGGAATGGTGAGGAAGCCAGGGTGAGGCCCGGGGTGGGAGGTGGCAGGTATTTACGGAGCTGGAATCCCATTCTAGAAAGAGGATGACCCCACCTCTCTCAAAGCAGAAGGCACGGAAGGTTCTGCAAAGAGAACAAGGTCCCCTGAGATTTCAGGCAGCATAAGCTTTGTTCAAAACTCTCCTGCTTAAACCTTAACCCCTGCTCTGCTGAGAACTTGGATGACCCAGCCCCTGGTGATATTTCTAGAATTAACCCCAAACTTCTCTTATGCAGAGGCTTTTGGCTACACCAGCCTTCTTCCCTTCCCCCAAAGCATCAAAACCCCCCACCCCGCCAACCTCTCAAAAAAAAGTCAGACCCTGGTTATACATTGTCAACCCCTGCTTTTGCTGCATGGTATTATTACACTTGTAATTAAAGCCCATTGATACTTTTACTTCTTTCTCTGTCAGCTCCTGCCAGGGAGCATACGCTGCAGGACAGGCAGGGCCCATGTCTGTTTGCTCACCTTTACATGTAGGTGAGGCTTGGCCAGCATTTGTTACAGGCCCAAGTCCAAGCAGGGCTTGGCAAATTGAATTGCTGCCAGCCGGGACAGCTGTCCGCCTGGAAGGGATTTTTGCCCTCACTGATGTGGCCTGTCCCTGGCCAGCAGGGGAATTAAACCTGCAATCAATTGCAGAGACTTTTCCAAGGGTCCCTGGTGAGCTCAAGGGTCTGAGAGGTTTTGCTCCAGGCAGGTGGATGCATTTGCAGTCTGACTATTGCAATGTTCTCAGTCTCACTGCTGGTCAGAGAGGACTGTGTGTGTATGTGTGTGTGTGTGTGTGTGTGTGTGTGGTGGGGGAGGGGAATTGCTGGGTCTCTAAATCATATACTAGTAGTTTTGAGGACAGGAAATAACCACTACAGTGGTGTAGTGATGACAGAATGTGCAGGAATCCCTTACCCAGTGTCCCAGATGTATGGCCAGGCTGCCTCTACTTGATTACCTCCAAAGATAGGGAGGTCATTCCTTTTTCTTGTGACCACAATGGGAAACAATGAATCTCATGGCGAGGAGGAACTTTAGTGATACACACTCAAAGGATTATTGGAAACTTCCTGGGTGCCTCAATTTGCTTATTTGGGAAACTGAGATCATAAAAGCTTGCTCCAAAGATGGGGTTGGGAAGATTAAAGGGCTCAGGGAAGCAATCAAGTCCAGCCTTTTCCTGATGTCTCCAGGGGAGGGAAAGAGCTGACCCACTGCATTGTGGGCAGCTCTCTTAGCAACGCCTCCCTGTGCTGAGCCTGAGCTCGTGGGCCCACGGACCCCTCCTGGTGGCCCAGCTAGGCAACCTGGGGCCACACAGAGCTCGTGGGCTCCCTTGGTCCACTCTTCTCCATGTCAGAGAGCCTGAGTTCCACCTTATTCGTTCAGTGAGCTGTGTCAGACCCCATCTAGCCCCCAGAGTTCAGTTTATATTCAGTGAGGACCCAGCAAGACCTTTTGCTGTAGGTCATGTCAAACCCTGCCCTCCTTTACCAACCTATGCAGAGCAGTGCTTCCTAATCTGTCGGCCACAGGTGTGTAAGTGTGTGTGTGTGTTTGTGAGTGTGTGGGAGGCAATGGTGCTGTTATAATTGACGATGTAAACCCCTGTGTGTAGAGCAAGTCGATATTATGAATCTCACCTATTCTTAAATGTATGTCCAGCAAAGATGAACTCAATGGCCATGGACCACTGAAGAATGTTATTTGGTTCAAACCAAGTTTATGGGGGAAAAAAAAAAAAAGAACCATCATTTCAAAAAATTAGGATACTTCATGCAAAAATCCAGAGTTTCAGTTTCTCTTGAAAAAGAGCTCTGGCCCACATACCCACCTGGCCCCTTTGGGTGGGGGCCTGGTGGTGGCTGCTTCTCTGGACATACACAGGCCGACTGGGGAGAGCGTCCCTCACTGTTAGGGACAGCTGGCAGCTGCTGAGAGTATATCTGAGGGAGGGAATGCAGGTGGGGACCTGCAAAGAGAGAAGCAGGGCAGGGGAGAGGCGAATGGGGAGCTGGAGACAGGCAGGGAACTGGCCTGGCCAGGCATGGGGGCCAGCGCTGGTGAATTATATACAGAATTAGCATTTATTGAGCTCCTACTAAGGCTGGAGCTGTATGCGCATTTGCCCTTTGACTCCTCAGAACAATCACAGCAGGCAGAACTGTTGTTATGTCTGTTCTAGGGCCTGTGGCCAGCAGGGGAGGAATTGAAGGCAGACAGACCTCCCTCACCTGCTGCCTGTGCCCCTCTCTTCCCAGCTACCTGGAAAATGCCACCTTCAAACGCCAGCACCTTTCATCTCCTCCATGGTAGCAGAGACCCCAGGAGGCTGACGTCAGCCATTCCATTCATTACTGAGGCTCCTCTCTCTCTTCCAACCCATAACCCCTTCGGGTGATTTTTACCTCCCTAACAAGCTTTTTAACCTGCTCCCTTCTACCCAGCCACCATGCCTGGCCTCCATCACTGCCCACTTGGACAAGAACCCTGGCATCCTCATTAGGCTGCCTGACTCCTGCTCTGTCCCCAGCCCCACCTGCCTCCGTGCTGTCTGGAGAAAGAACATTTTAGAAAATGCACACTGATTGCCTCTATCCTCAGCCTAAAATCCTCCTGCTGCCATCGGGACCAAAAAGTCCAGACTCCTCAGCCTGGCATGGAGGGTTTTTCGCAACATGAACCCTGTTGATTCTTCTGTTATCTCTTTCCTCTGCCCGTGGGGCCAAACCCAAGAGCTCCAATTGCCCTGAGCACACCTGGTGGTTTGGCAGCTCTGGGCCTTTGAACATGCTCTTTCTCCATCTGGAATACCCAGACACTCTTTGTCCATCTGCTGCACTCCCACAAACTTCCAAATCCAGCTCCGCGAATCCTTCCCTGATTCCCCGGGGCAGTGGGTAGTACTTGACTCTCGGCAGCTTGCACAAGGCTAAGGGCTGCATCGGTCCCACTGCTGCGTCGTTTGGACCCCACATCCTTGGCAGGGATCATATTTACCCACCTCTGTGTCTTCAATGCACTGCCGAGGTCGGGCACCGGCAGGACCCAGCAAAGTGTTTGTTGAATGACTGAATGTGGAAATGAATGGGTTACTCTCCCAGGAAAGGTGGTTGATTTGGGAGCTAAAAGTGGCCAAGATGTGGGTGGGGGTCCTCGCTGGGGCTGGAGGCGTTTCTGATCATCTAGGCTGTGCCTGGGGGCTGGACACCGGGTCAAAGCTACCACTCACTCCTGAAGACTGTCTCCCAGGGCTGGTGACAATCAGCCACACTCGGCACCCCCTGCCTTTCTCTCACGGCAACGGTGCCTGCGGAGTCTGCCCTCCTGGCAGCTCTATGATAAGGAAGCTCAAAAGAGGGTGGACTTGGAAAGGCCTTCTGTGATCAGCCAGTCACACTCACTGTTTTTTGGTTTTTTTTTTTTTAATGGGAAAGTATCCACATCTTATTTTATCATTAATGTATGCATTTGATGCCAAAGGAATTCAAGTCATTTTACAAACTCCGAAGTTTTGCAACTACCCGAATTTCCATTTTTACTGTCAGGTTTTACATAACACTAGTTCAAATGCATTTCTCTACAACTACACTACCACTGCTCTTCTGGAATTATTTTAGTCATCCCGACCATGTGACTCTCCCAAAGAGCTTGAATTGAAACAGACAAAATTTCAAATAACCAACTTTTAGATGAGTGGGATAAGAAATAAAGCTGCTGGCGAGGGCTGTGACCTTCCAACAAGACACTCTGTGGAAATGTTTCTTTGCACGCAGCAGTTGTTGTGAGAAGTTAGAGCCTCAAAGAATGAGGGCAGAACAAGAGTACAATAAAAGAAGCTTCTGCAGCAGCTTAAGCCTCCTGCCGCCTTAAGCCTCTGGCGGATGCCAGGAGAAGCATCTGTCCTGCAAACTAAATGGGTCTCCAGTATTTCCAACTCCTTGAGCTTTCAGAAATAAAGACCCAAGACAGATCATGATTATATAGACACCATCTTGGCTCTGGTTGCCTTATGTCTGAAGAGTTTAATAACCATCCAGGTGCAAAGGTGGAAAACACGCAAAAAGGTATGGTCATTGGAGAGCAGAGGATAAGAGCCCCAGCTGGTTGTGCTATTGCAGCAGTATGAGAAGTTTCCTTCCACAGAGGCTGAGAACAGCCTTGCCAAAGAGGCCAGTGT
>PVKH010011789.1:0-17569 GCA_004027955.1 Chaetophractus vellerosus
GTATAGTTACTCTGTATGCTTTCTTTATATAGCCAACTTCAATAAATTGAGGAGGTGGAGGAGGCAGAGGTATGAATGACTTTATACTTCTCAGATTAAGTGGCTAGTTGCCTATACAATAATGATCTTCCTCCATGCCTTTCTCAGTAAATGGAAGACAAAACAAAACCAATTTTATGTGAACTGGCAGTATACCCATTTAAAATTTTTCTTTCCCAGCCTTGCCTCCTCTATGTGTGGCAACATGACTAGGTTTTGAATAATGAATAATAATGACACCATTAGCATGGAAGAATTTTGTGGTATTTCCGGAAAATGAAGTTGACACAACTGGGAGACATACCCTTCTTTCCTCCTCTCTTCCTTTTTGTTGCATGTATTATGTATTCAATGGCTGGAGCTCCAGTAGCCCATTGGACCATGATGTAACCTTGACAATGGAAGCCACATGCAGAAAGAGAGGAGAAGCCTGAGTTCCTAATTATTTTTTTGGAGTATTCATGTAAGTCCTGGACAGTCTACTCTAACTTCTTTTACATTGAAATAATAGAATCTCAATGTTTAAGCAACATTATTTCGTTCATCCTTTTATATTTAACTAAAACTGTTTCCTCTTCTGCTTCATAGCCATTTTCCTGCAAATTAGTATTCCAACTACAGAGAAATTATGTAAGTAATTCCATTTAGTTTGGTTTAATAAAATCGAGAAAAAAGAAAACTTAGGAAAAACGTTGAATTTATTTATTAAAGTGAATCTGGAGATTGAATGCTTTTCTTTGTGCTAATTGAAACTAGTCAAGAGCTAATTTAATTTCAGCCTAACAAAGAGAGAGACAGCACCCTTTCCCTATATCTCAAGTCAAATGTATTTTCTATAGTACTTTAATAAATCAACAAAATCACCTAAATTGAGTCTGGCCATGTAAATTGATTACTGCAGGCCAAAGAGTCCAAGTGGAATTTGTCTGGTCCTAGGATAAATTATGAAATTTACAAAACCTAGTACATTTCTGAGGCACCTTCAACTTTTGTTTCAGAATCCTGTAAAATGTATCCATTAAAAAGTGCCTTGAATTACTTTTCCAATTTTCTATTTGTCTTCAGTTAACAAGACTTAGTTTTCAAGGAAAATGGCAGAATGTAATTTTTCATGTGTTAAATTTGCCTTCATAGACATTTCCTTTACTCTTTGGGCTTCTAGCATTAGTTTTTATGTTTTTATTTTTATTTTTATTTATTTATATATCCCCCTTTGCTGCTTGTGCTCGCTGGGTTCATTTGCCTTGCGTCTTTCTCACCCTGCTGCATCATCCCACTGAGGCAGCTTACCGCGCGGTGGCTTGCCTTCACCAGGAGGCCCTGGGAACCCAACTGGGGTCTCCCATGTGGTAAACTGGAGCCCAACCAATTGAGCTACAGCCGGTTCCCGCGATTAGTGGTTCTTAAACTTATGTGTAGATCAGGATCACCTGGACAAACTGTTAAAGTGCAGGTTGTTGGGCCTCATCCCTGGAGTTTCTATTTAGTAGGTCTAGGGTGGGGGATAAGAACTTGCATTTCCACCATGTTCCCAGGTGATGCTGATACTCCTGCTCTGGGGACCACACTTTGAGAACTACTGGAAGAGACTGAGAGAAAACAATTGACTTTTGCATTTATCACCACTGCCAGTGGGGCCAACTAAAACGAGGAAGTAATGACTGTAGATTTTTAACCTATGGTAACAAGGAAGAAGAGCTCTACCTAATTATGTGGCTTTAATTTCTATCACGTTTTAAGGATACTATTATAATAGGTCTTTGTAAACTGTGTCTTCATTTAATGAGCCCCTAGGATCATCTGAAAGTGCTGTTCTCTTTTACTTTTTACAAATATTTAAAATATTTAATCATAATCTGTGGCTTCCATAGACCCTTTTTATGAAACGGATTATACACACACCCACATTCTGAATAATAATATCGTCAATTATTTTCTTCTGTGTGTAATATTAACATGGGGAAATGTTTATTTGAGGCAGATTGTTTTCTGCCACAAATCCCAATTCTGTTTTTAAATTCCTGAATTATATTTACCTCCTGCCCATTGCATTTCCTCCCTTTTACTTGGATATAAGAATCTTAAGGCTAAGTGAATGTAATGCTTAAATGAAGTAAACCCTTCAGAAAGTAAGTTTCCTGGTGCCTTGACTAGGCATGAAAAATCAATAAATAACAGATACATCATCATTACCACCAGCATCACCTTTACCACCACCCCAGTTTCTTGACCCCCTCAATCTATCCCCCTCTCTTGTATGGTTTCTGGTCCTTTAATCTGAATTTATTTTCAGTTGTTCCACGATGTGTGTATGTGTGTACATGTGTATAAGCATGTGTGAGTATGTGTTTACTGAAAAAGTCCCAAATCCTTTTAGAAAGTTGTTGTATAATTAAATAATCTCATTGAGGAATACTACAGAGGCCTGTTATTAACTACCAAAACTTATAATAACTTTGTTAAGAAGCTCAAATGTGTTCTCATCTCTTTTAGCTGTGAATGGCCAGTCTTTACTCCTTTCGTTCCCAGGTGATTATGTTAGGTGTCTCTGTTAGGTTTTGGAGTCAATTATGGCTTCCTCTCAGTAGGAAAATGGTGGAGAATATATTTTTATCCCTATTAGGTATGTAAAATCTAGGTAAGTTAAGATTGTTCATTTTGAAATATGTCACCAATGAGACTATTCATGGTCTATATAAAGTAACAAGGGATTTTAAAAAGCCACTAGTTAAGCAAGACCTAGAGTTTCTCAGGACAAAGGATAAAGGTTGAAATTGTTTTATTCTGTCTCACCTGATAATATACCCTCATTTGCTCCATGTCCCTCTGATTCTCCAAAACAAGGAAACAAAGAAAATGAATCCTTAATTGAGAGTCCCCATTAGATAAGTTTAGTTAGGATTTTGCTATATTTGACTATCTTGTACCCCTAACTCAGGCATCTGAATAATTAATTTCTATTTTTGTAACTCAGTTAACTAACTTCACATTGGGTTTGTCATTAAAGGAAAGCTCATTAAAATGCTGATTATAAAATATGTTGTTTTTTGATTGTTTTTGAAACACCAGGAAAAATTAAATTTCTTCAACTAAATATTCAAGAGAGGAGGTAATATGTAAATCTGTATGAAGGAAGCCAACAGATCACAATGCATCAAATAAAGACCACCATTTTATAAATATGTGCATCTTTTACAGACAGATGAAGGGGAGAGCATTCCATTGTTAGAGAAGTGGATGTTGTATTTTACTAATAGTATGTGTAAATAACATATAAAGAGTAATAATTATTGCTATTATATTATTATTTGTAATTGAAGAGTAATAGTAAAGGACTTCACATTAAATAGCAATTTTCACTCTCAGTGTGTTTCTCTAAATATTACTAGGTTGACCCTGAATTGTCCTATAAGAATAGAGAAAATATTATTATACCTTGTTTTGATTTCTTATTGAAATTATGAACTAGAAGGTTCATGCCTTCATTTAACCTGCCAAAACTGCTAAACAATTGAGTCTTGCTATGATTTGGTCATGGATTGGCTGCTTTTTCTTGAACAAATCAATCAAATATTCTACAATCTGGATTTATCTCCAGAAAACTAGGAATAAAAATGTTGAACAATCTGTCTAAATTGTTTTAAAAAGTAGTAGAGATTTCAAACAGTGTCATTGGACCTAGCAGGGAAACCAGTGCTGTTTTAGAAGAAAAATCTGACCTCAACTACTTCTCTCTTCTAAAGAAATTGCATAATTTATTTTAGAAGGGAAATTGTTCTTTTATTTAAGAAAACTGCTTTAATGGCCCTTCAGTTACAAACAGGAGGGCACCAGGCTTGTCTTGGGACAAACTGGCAGTAAATTACTCTGCATAATAAAGTAAAGGCCAGCAAGGTTTTAGCAGTGGGGGTGGGGTATGCGGGTGGGCAGTACAGGGAAAAGAGATCGCCCACTGCAGGGCACAGCTGAACAACCTCAGAACCACGATGACCGATAGTCAAGTTTCAGCAGGAATCTTTGCCGTTTCAGCCAAACCCTTCAGTTTGGCTGGACCTAGGATAAATTATGAAATTTATAAAACCTAAGTACATTTCTGAGTATGTTGTATTTTACCACACAGAATAATATTCCATTAGTTTTCTTCAGAGAGTGAAGGAGATGGGAATGTGGTCACATTGGAAGCCCAAGGAAGCCAGAGAGGGCTGGAGAATCTAAAAAGAGACATTGAGATAACCAGGAACAGTAGTTTAGAGTAATGGATAATAAATAAACCCCAGGAAATCTTTGCAGGAGTTTTCTTTTGGGGGGGAGGGGAAGGGAAAATGATAATAATAAATAATAGCAACAACAGGAACTACAACAACTAACATTGATTGAAAGGTTGAGAAGTGGCAGATACCTTTCTAAGTTCTTCTCAAATATCATCTCATTGAATTCTCAATTCTTCACAGCTACCTTGTGAAGAATCATCATTATTCCTGTTTTGTAGATAAACTGTGCCTAGATGTGTTGGGAGACAATGCTCCATGGCTCTTTCATCTTTCTGTCCATCCTGTGAGCAGAGGCACTAGACTATCTTTCCAAGGATGTTGGAATAGCATAAAGACTTGGAAGATAGAGGTCATGTCTTCCTCGTGTACAAAGGATAATATATTTATTGTCCAGTATAATAAAGATAATGTCTCTCTTCAGGGAAAAGACCCAGCAGGCTTACTGCCCATTACAAAAGATTTGAGTTCCCTTAGCTCAAGGTTCATCTCCTGTAATGCAACCACTGCAGGTGCAGGCATCTCCTGGCCCTCCTGGCCTAGCCTGTAGGAACTGGGCCTCAGGAATGGGCACAAATGCTGACACTTTGGCTACTGCTATGCCATGAGTAATAAGCTCCTGTGTCTCTGACCCAGGAGTCTAAAGTCTTGGGCCAACATCCAAGAAACTTGTTAGCTTGAAAGTAGGGTAGAATCTCAGACCCTTCACAGTTATGACAAGAGTTTAAGTAGCTTGCCCAAGGTCACTCAGCTAAAAAGTGGTAAAACCAGGAAATGGACCAGCCCAAGCACTTTCAATCCTTAGCACATGCGCTCCACCACCATGCTATATTTTTTAAAGAAATAGTGGCTCCAAGTGGCCAGAAGACAGGGGATAACACTCAAATATGTGTGACACTATGTAAAAGTTAATAAAACATACATGTATCCTTTAATAAGTCAGTATATCTGGATTTGATAGATCAGAAAGAAATGCTCTTCACATTGTCCTAACCCTTACCAACCCCCATTTCTCTACCTTTATAATTCTGCAAAGATACAACTTAAAATATTGTATCTTGCACGAAACCCTTTTTCTTCCCTCACGAGAAAATAATGTTGCATTTCCACAAATTTGAGAGCATTTTGATTTCTCTATAGAGCAGGGGTTCTTAACCTTTCTTGTTCCCCCTTAACCCCTTTGCTAGTCAGGTGAAAACTATGGACTTCTCAGAATGAAGCAGTAGATAGTTTTATGATGCTCAACTAGTTTCGGGTCTAACAACTACCGTACTTTCAAAGTATGGATGAGCATAAGTGATTTTTCGAGATATGCAACAACTGTAATGTAATATGAAATGACTACTACTGTAATTTATTGCATACATTCATAAGTGAAGGAAATGCTTGATTTCAGTTAAAGGTCAGAGAAAATAAAGATAATAAGTTGATTTTTAAAAATTCACGCTCATGGACCCCCTGAAATCTTTCCACAGACCCCTTGAGGATCCCTGGACCCTGGTTGAGAATCCCTGCTATAGAGGCAATACTACAGAATGATTAAGAGCTTGGGCTCAGGAGCCAGAATGCCTTGATTCTAATCTTGGCTCTGCTACTTCTTTAGCTATGTGACCTTGGGCAAATTACTTACGGCCTTTATTTCCTCACCTCTAAAATGGAGACGATAATTACAACAACTCACAGGTGCAGCCGTAATAAAGCACATGAACTTACATGTCACTTCACCCCTGTAGTTCACTAAGAAAAATACACTTCCTCTGAGGACACTGCAGTTTTCTTTGACTTTGCAGGCAACAATATAAATACTCTGTTATGAGATTAAATGAGTTCATACACTTAGAGTACTCTGAATACTGCCTGACACATTGTTAAACTCTCAATAAATGTCTGCTGTCATTATTCATCTCCTACAGCCCTTTTAAATTCTACCTGACTTCATGGCTACTTGTGTATATTACAAGAATATCTCAGACTTCAGCAGCCCGTGAATATAGGTATAGATCCATTTACACTACCCAAAGTCGTGACTCTGATCCCCTTCCTGACTCTGTTATAAACCCAACAGGAAAATCACAGTCCCCTCTTGATTATTTCCAGGAATCCTCAAGGCTGTCACAATTAACTCCTGATTAGGAGTCACAAATAATTCCTGATTAGAAATTACCCCCTCAATCATCTAAGCCCCAACAGTACCTCAGCGGTGTCACTAGAAGTGGGAAATCTGCACCTACCAACACCGCTGTCAACACCTGGGACCCAGTGGAGCTGGGGACCCACCACAGTCATGTGATCCCTGCTATCACTCTTAGGAAGGGGAAAGGATGGCACACTTTCTGTTTGATGCTTTGGCAGAGAAGAGACCCTCAACAAGGTTGCCTGCATAGTCCTAGAACTGCCTGTGCATATGCGCAAGGCCAGCAAAACTGGAACAAGGTGACTTCTGCTCTCACCACCACAAGGCTCCCAGCACCACCATTCTCCCCTGACTCTGTTGCTAAGTCTGGCAACCTGTGGATAGACCCCTTTTTCCTTTAGGATAAATTCTTTCTAGTGGCCCATTTGCCTCTCCCTGCAAAGTGTCAAGCATTATATGTCTTGTAGGTAGGGTTCAAGGGTTTTTTTCCATAGAAGCTCCCAGCCTCTCTGTAAACCAGTGGGTGAAAATGCAGATATAAGAATACTTTGGTAATGGACAAAATTGAAAAGACTGACCATACCAAGTGTTGTCTAGGACATGGGACAACTGGAAATCTCATACACTACTAGTGAGAAGGCAAAATGGTCTAGCCATTCTGGAAAAACAGTTTGGTAGTTTCTTAAAATGTTAAACACATATTTAATGTATGACTCAGCCATTTCATTCCTAAGTATTTACTCATGATAAATGAAAGCATATGTTCACAACTTTATTTGTATAGCCCTAAACTGGAAATGACTTAAATTTTCAACAACAGATGAATAGATAAACTGTAGTATATTTATGCAATGGAATAGTATTCAGTAATAAAAGGAATTAATAATATGGATGAATCTCAAAGTAATTTTGCTGAATGAAAGAAGTCAGACAAAAAAGAGTATACATTGAATGATTTCATTTAAACAAAATTCCCCCAAATGCAAACCAATCTATGTGACAGAAAACAGATCATTGGTTTCCCGAGGATTGGGCAGTTGGGTCAAGGAGTGGTGGGAGAGGGGGTGATTGATATGTTCATCATCTTGTTTTAGTGAAATGAAATATCAAAACTGATCAAATTGTTCACTTTAAATATATATGACTTATTGTATGTCAATCACACCTCAATAAAACTGTTTTTAAAAATTGGATGCATAGAGGAAATGTGTCACCTACCTATTTTCTCTTGAAATATCTGAGCGGTCTCCCCTCCTGTCTAATCAAAACACCTTGTTTAATATCCTTGACTTAGTTCCTCTTAGGAGACCAGAAACTAGCTTTTTTGAGGAGAGAAATAGCCTTTCTTATCTTTGTGTTTGCCAGGGCCCTTAGCACAATATCTTGCAAGCACCACAGGCACTTACCTACACATTAAATGAGTGATGAATGAATTAACTAATTAATTATCAAAATTAACAGTCTTCAAACAGCTGTCATTTATTTGTAGCTCAACGATTGCTAAATCCCATCTCCCTAGAATAAATTCCTTCTTTTGACAAGCCAATACTTCTCTCTCCAGATTATCAAGCAACAATTAGAAGAAGATTTATAGTTATAAAGGGTGTAATTCTTAAAGGAGTACAAGGAGTATTATTGGTTTCACTTCAAAGAGAGCATTTAAGTAGTCTCTTATACATCTTTGCAACAGCATTAAAAATTTGGAGTTGTAGTTCGGTGCCTACTGGATTCAGTTGATATAGTGTCTGACAGCATGCAGGGATCTGAAAGGACCTGTATATAAGAGAAAAGGCCTGGACCAGGAGATAGGAGCCTGGGGTTCTAAACCTGAATCTGCTACTTACTAGCTTTTTGAACTTGGATAAATTGATTCGACACTCTAGGGTTTAGTTTTCTGGTCCTTAAAACAAGGAGAAAATGTGAAATTGCTCATGGGGCTTTCCTGTACCAGCATTCTGCAACTTTGTGATGTGAGGAAGGATCTATTTAGACTGGACTGGGTATAAATTAACTCTTTTGGGGAGGGGGAAAAATGAGGTGGACAGCGGAGAGACTAAATGAGGGAAGAGAAGTTTCAATCTGCAGAGTATTCTTACTCTTAGAAAACTCTCCTAAGGTGCACATGGGTGGGGCTTCAGGGCCCAGTTATTTATCACTGAACTGACTACTTGGAGTATGCCTCTTGTATTTCATTACACCTCTTCTTCCAGGCAACATAAAGCGCTAGCTTTGTGCCCCATGTGCTGGCAGTGGATAAATTATGTAATGAAAGAGCACTGCTGCTTTGTTCTGAAGGAAGTATGAGCCACTCAATCTGCACTTTTTCTGTGAAAGTTTCACATCCAGGGACTCCAGGTAAAGATTTGACATAATCTATGTTCAATCACTATCTGAGCCCAGGATTGCATTTTCTGCCCATGTTCCTCGTTGGCAAGAGCCTTTTTTTTTTTTTTTTTTTTTTGTGTGGTGCCTATTGGGATGCAGTGTCTAGAAGAATGATTACCAGTTGCAAGCGTGATTAATCTAGTCACCCTACCGCCAGTGCATAAGAAGAGAAGTGCACGTTTTCTAGGAGGACACTGTAGCTTTCTTTGGCTTTGCAGCTTATGACATAAACACCCTGGATTTAAAATAAATAATAATAATCTATGTATATACTGAGTAAAACTGAACTCCTTCATGAAAACAGAAGACAGGGAAAATTAATTAATGTCAGGACTCAGGGTCAAAGCTTAATTGTAAGAAATGAAAGCATAATATTCATTAAAGAGGACTCCTTACTAGCGGTGTCTTTCCCATGCTGCACCTATTTAGCCAAATAAATATGATGTGTGTGTACCTGTTATATCTAGACCCTTTGTTCCTGCTTTAAAGTCTATCTCTGTCTGGGAAAAAAATCCTTCTCTGAAAGTCTTAAAAACATTTTAAGTTTTTGCTGAAGGCTCTTGAAGAAGAGTAAAGGAGAACTTACCAATATACTATAGAGCAAAACTTCCTAAAATCTTCTTTCCTGTCTGTTCCCCAAAGTTTTACTCGCTGTCCTCCCAAAGGGAGACAACTCAAAATCCCATCAAATTTCTACATCCATCTCCAATTCCAGGATCTCTTGACGATATCTAGTTCCTTCCATCCATCCTGGATATGGCAACTTGTGGTTTGGCAAAATAGGAAAGACAAACCCAGCATATAGGGATGGGCCAGCACAGCCCCCCCTACAGGAAAAAGAGGTATGGGATTCTCAGTAGTCACAGGTCTATGGAAAGGATTGTACCCTCCTGGATGGGTCTTGTGAAGAACTCTACTTGTGAAAAGTAAAGAAAATTCTTTAACAAACCTTGGACCAGGTTCTAGGGGAATTCCCTTGTCCATTATTTTATGTGGTCCTTGGCTCTTTCCTCTGGGAAGCTGGGATTTTAAGGGCTTTCATAGACAAAACTTTTTAAGATCAGGCTTGTGGTTCCTTTTAGAAAATACATTACGCTCAAAAAATACAGTAGTTTCTTGATCTATTTGTTGCCAGTCAATTCCATGTGCCAATTACCATACCCAAAGTTCTTTCCTGGCTGTAGTGCTCAAGACTGCTGATTTCTTTGCTTTCTTACTCCAGTGCTGTCCTCTCTCAACTTACAGCTACTCTGAGGCAATCTAAAACAATAGACTTGAACAGAAAGGCAATACACTTCATCCAACCTGTCCTACAGGACTGTCTCTTCATTTAATTGATAATTTTTTTTGCTCAAAGTTTTTATATTACTGGCTGGATGGAGCATAGAACCAGTTGGCTTTTCAGACCCAAATTTCTAGATTTCTTTTACCTTTCATTTCTGCTTTCAAACCAACCAATTCTTGCATGAGCTTATCTCTTCTTTGTAATACCTTGCTAAAAGCACTAATATACATACATAACACATATACAAACACACATATTCTGGATTTTCTAAGCTATTTCCCTAAAACTACAGACTCAGATGGCCTTAGTTTTTCTTTCAAGTTATGGCAAGTGACTATATTACCAGAAGTTTTGTGACTGTATAACCTGACTGTATAACCAGGCATCTGTTTCCCCACTAGCTGCTGCTTGACCACGAAGCCAATGCCACACATATTAGGTTTCAGTTATAGCATTGCCCCACTTCTGGAATCAGTCATTGGATCCTGCCAATGAAAAGACCTTTCCAAACCAATATAGAAGAAAGAGGGAGAACATAATTTTGGGTTAAGTACTAACAGGTTTACATGCATGTAGGGTAGCACAAAGGTGATTTAAAAGTCTGGACAGAATTTTACACAAATTTATACAATAATGTAGACGAAAAAACAACTTCTATTAACTCCTTGAGAGACAAAGGGGCTGCACCTTGTAGCAGTCTCCTGTACAGTTTGCAATAGAAGCCTGAGAGAATTCTGGAGGTATAGTTTTACATATATAGAGGTTATCTAGCTCACAACATTGGAGATATCGATACCTTGTAAAAATAGGAGATTTGGCTTAATCCTTAGTGAGATTTATCTTTATTCCAAAGGCTAGAGTAAAACCTCCAATTTGTTATGTCTCAAGAAAAAGCTAAGAAAAAGAAGACAGGGAGAAATAGTCTCTTTACCCTTTATAAATGGAGAAAATCATTTTCATTTACCTTTGTATTAGATAGGATCATGGTAACAAATAGACCTCACATAAATAACAGCTCCAAAACAGTAGTTTATTTCTTGGTCACATAATGGTCCAAGGTAGGTTTTCCTGGTCAGCAAGTCAGCTCTTCCCCACACAGTCATTCAGTAAACCATGTTGACCATGCCACTGCCATCTTCAACCTGTGATGACAAAAACATCCTGGGGGTTGCCATCCTAGTTAGCCATTAGAGGAAAAAGCCAGGGAGGAGGTACTCCTGTTTCTTAAAAGGCTTTATACAGGGACATTACTACTGATGCCACAGAAATAAAAGAGATAATAAGAGGACACTATGAACTATATGCCAAGAAACTAGACAATGTAGATAAAAATGGAAATATCCTTAGGAATGTACAAACAACCTACACTGACCCTAGAAAAAGTAGAAGGCCTCAACAAACCAATCACAAGTAATTAGATTGAAACAGTCATCCAACAGCTCCCCAAAACGAAAATCCCAGGACTAGATGGTTTCACAGGTGAGCTCTACCAAGCATTCAAAGAAGATTTAATACCAATTTTACTCAAACTCTTCAAAAAATTGATCAAGGAGGATCACTAATAAACTCATTCTCTGAAGCCAATACCACCCTTAATACCAAAGCCAGATAAAGATATTACAAAAAAAGAAAAAAAGAAAATTAGAAACCTATTTCCCTAATGAATACAGATGCAAAATTCCTCAACAAAATACTTGCTATTTGGAGCGTATGTGGCTTAAGCAGTTGAGTGCCTGCCTCCCACGTGGGAGGTTCCAGGCTCAGTTCCTGGTGCCTCCTAAAGGGAAAACAAAAGAACAACAAAAAAAAAAGAAACAATGAGCAGACACCAAGCAAAAAACAACAAGGAGATAATGAGCAGACAACAAACTCAAAGAAGCAAACAGACAAGGGAGCTATCTCAGAGGGGGAAAAAAAACATACTTGCTCATTGAATCCAACAACGCATTAAAAGAATTATTCATCATGATCTAGTGAGTTTTATACCAAGCATGCAAGGGTGGTTCAACACAAGAAAATCAATCAGCATAATATACCACATTAATAAATCAAAGAAGAAAAATTACGTGACCCTATCAATTGATGCATAAAAGGCATTTGACAAAATACAGAATCTTGTCTTGATAAAAGTACAACAAAAGATAGGAATTGAAGGAAATTTTCTCAACATGATAAAGGTCATATACGAAAAACCCATATTTAGCATTGTACTCAATGGTGAAAGACCAAAAGCTATCTCACTGAGATCGGGAACAAGACAAGGATGCCCACTGTCACCACTGCTGTTCAATATAGTGCTAGAGGTTCTAGCTAGAGCAATCAGGCAAGAAAAAGAAACAAAAGGCATCCACATCAGAAAGGAAGAAGTAAGATTTTCACTATTCACAGATGATATGATCCTAAACATAGAAAGTCCCGAAAATCTACAACAATGATACCAGAGCTAATAAACAATTTCAGTGGAGTGGCAGGATATAAAATTAATATACAAAAATTAGTAGTGTTTCTATACACTACTATACATTAGTAATACACAATCTGAGGAGGAAGTCAGGAAAAAGTTCCATTTACAATAATGATTAAAAGAATTAAATATTTAGGAATAAACTTAACCAAGGACATAAAGGACTTGTATTCAGAAAACAATGCATTGCTAAAAGAAATTTTTAAAAGACCTAAATAAATGGAAAAACATTCCATGCTCATGGATTGGAAGACTAAATATTGTTAAGATATCATTTCTACCCAAATTGATATACAGATTCAATGCAATACTGATAAAAATTCCACCAGCATTTTCAAAATAAATGGAAAACACAATTATCAAATTTTTTTGGAAGGATAAGAGGCTCCGGATAGCCAGAGACATCTTAAAAAGGCAGTGTGAAGTTGGAGGACCCTCACTTCTGGACTTTACCTAGCTACAGTGATAAAAATAGCATGGTAATGGCATAAGGATGGACACATAGACCAATGGAACCGAACTGATTGTTCAGAAACAGACCCTCACATCTATGGTCAAGTGATTTTTGACAAGGCTGTCAAACCCACCAGGCTGGGGCAGAACAGTCTATTCAACAAATAGTACTGGGAGAACTGGATATTCATAGCCAAAAGAAACAAAGAAGACCCCTATCTCACACCTTACACAAAAATTAACTCAAAATGGATCAAAGACCTAAAGATAAAAGCTAGAACCATAAAGATCCTAGAAGAATATATAGGGAAACATATTCAAGACCTAGTGGTAGGTGGTGGATTCTTAACCCTTATACAGAAAACACAAGCAACAAAAGAAAACATAGATAAATGGGACCTCCTCAAACTTAAGCACTTTTGTGATTCAAAGGACTTCATCAAGAAGGTGAAAAAGCAGCTCACTCACTGGAAGAAAATATTTGGAAACCACATATCCGATAAGGGTTTGATTTCTATTCTATATAAAGAGATCATACAACTCTACAATAAAAGAGTAAGCAATCCAAATTAAAAATGGGCAAAAGACGTAAATAGACATTTCTCCAAAGAGGAAATACAAATGGCCAAAAGGCATATGAAAAAATGTTCAATATCACTAGCTATTAGGGAAATACAAATCAAAAACAACAGCGAGATATCATCTCACACCACATAGAATGACCATTATTTTAAAAACAGGAAACAATAAGTGCTGGAGAGGATGTGGAGAAATAGAAACACTCCTTCACTGTTGGTGGGAATGTAAAATGCTGCAACCTCTGTGGAAGATAGTTTGGCAGTTCCTCAAGAAGCTAACTATAGAACTGACATATGATTCAGCAGTTCCTCTACTAGAAATATATACAAAAGAACTGAAAACTGTGACAAGAACAGACGTTTGCACACCGCTGTTCATAGAGGCATTATTCACAATTGCCAAAAGATGGAAACAACCCAAGTGTCCATCAACTGATGAATGGCTAAGCAAAATGTGGCATAAACATACGATGGAATACTAGGCTGCTGTTAGAAGAAATGAAATTGGGACACATTTGATAACATGGATGAACCTTGAAGACATTATGTTAAGTGAAATAAGCCAGACAGAAAAGGACAAATATTGCATGGGCTCACTAATATGACCTAAATATGAAGAATAAACACATGGTGATAAAGCCTAGAGAATGGGTTATTAGGAAATAGGAGGAGGGCTGAGAAGGAGAACTGATGCTTAATGTATGTAGAAGTTTTAATGAATTGGACTTTAAAAGTATGGAAATGGATAGAGTTGATGGTAACAAATTATAGTGAATAGAACTAACACAGCTGGTTTATAAATGGGATTGTGACTGAAAAGGGTAGTCTAGGGATATAAATGTCAATTGAAAGAAAGCTAGAGAATAATTTAGGAACTGAATAACATAGTGAATCCAGAGGTGGAAAGATTTGTGGTTAATAGTATAGACATAAGAATGTCCCTCTACGAACTAGAACAAATGTACATCAGTATTGCAAGGTGGTAAGAATGTGGAGAAGCATGGGAAAAATACAATTAATGTAACCTATGGACTATAGTTAACAGCAATACTGCAATATTCTTGCATCAATGCCAAAGTTGTACTGTGTTAGTAATAGTGGAGTATGGAAAAAATATACCAAATGTACACTATAGACCATGGTTGGTGGTAATAGTCTGGCAATAACATCTCATAATCTATAACAAATGTCCTGCAACAATGTAGTGTGTTGATGGAGGGGTGATGTATGGGATTTCCACACATGTACATGATTGTTTTGTAAATTCACAACTTCTCTAATAAAAATATATTTTTAAACAGGTTTAGCCCAGAAAAGAAACCCATCACTCATGCTCATTACAACACGAACATATGGCCACACTTACCTGCAAAAGAGTCTGGGGTAACACGGTCTAGCTGTGCCCAGGAAAATTACTTGCCAGAGGAAATTAATTTGGTAGACAACTAACCATTTCTGTCATAAGAGATTAGAGGAAGCAACATGAAAGCAAGACCACAAAACCTGTATATAAATTAGTTAAAAGGCAGTGACTTTTAAAAGTGTTCACTTCATCCATCGCTGGTGTAGTCCTCCAACCCCCTCTCCCCTGGTCAGTCTTCATAGTGTGATAATCTGGCAACACTTCTGTTAGCACCACTGAAATGATCCCTTTTGAGCCTAGTTCTCCTTGCCATTTAGAAAAAGTCAATCTCAGTCAGGAGAACTTATTGCTGAGGGATTCACTCAAGATAGCCCCTGCCAGCACCTTTTCTAAATGTATCTGCTCTAAATTCCCAGAGTTCATATTCCCCTGGCCTTCCCTACTCTAGTTACCGTTCTGGTCAACATAATATTTTTTTCCAGCCTTCTAGTAGGATTTTTTAGACTTGAAAATGTCCATTGCTTATCCTTAGTCATTCAATTCTAATGTCAGAATATTGAGAACAGGGACACATCATATAGGTGCTTCCCAGCCACAGCTACTGAAGCACTTTTATTAGGAGATGTGAATGCTTGGCTCCCCATCTATTCCATCAGTTTCCATGGTTTCCCCCTTTTCTCACTAAATAAGATTCTCCAGGTAAAATATGAATTTAATTTTTTTCTACAGTAAAAATTTCATTTCTGGAAAATCACATCGGGTTTTGGAGTTCAAAATCCTCTTCTTCTCTACCATAGCTTTGATGGTTTTCCTGCTTTACCTTAATGTGTCAGTTCCTGACCCTGAGCCTCACATCTTCAAACTGGCAAAAATAGTGGCATCTAGCACTCCAGTATGAGGGCAAAACCAGCCACCATGTGCTTCTACCTCTCCAAGCAGAGTTATGCTCTGAGACCCAACCATACCCCTAATCAATCTTTTCCCTTAACTTTTTATTTTGAAATATTTTCTAATTTAGTTACAAAAATAGCACAAACCTCATACTAAGAACTCTAACAATCCCCTACCCCCTTCCCAGATAACCAGATTTGCCAATTTTAACATTTTGCCAAATTTGCAGTATCCATTCATCTATCTATCTATCTATCTATCTATCTATCTATCTATCTATCTATCTATCCATCCATCTATCCATCCATTTTCTGAAAAATTAAGTGTAGGTTGTATATATCATGCTCCTTGAACTCTTAATACTGCCATATGTATTCCCTAAGAACAAGGATGTTCACTTATGTAACTACCTTCAGTGCAGGTATAGAGTTAAAAAATTTTAACATCAACATAAAGTGTAGTCTATATTCCAGTTTTTCACATGTCCAAATAATGTCCCTTTGAGTCTTTTGTCCTCTCTTGCTAGATCCCATCCAGGATCATATATTGCATTTAATTGTCATCATCTCTTTAGTTGTTCTTCCTCCATCTTTCCCTGCTCCACCAAACCATCTCTGGCAAACTCTATCTTCTGAAGAGCAGCCCCTCCTCTACAGTTCCAGTTCTCACTGGGTTCCAACAAAAGTAACTATTCCCCTTACCCTTTTGTCTCTGAAGAGTTGGGAGGGTGGGGGAGTGGGAATTGCGGTAATGGTTTACCATTGTTGCTTGTCTCTGGGTGCCTTACCTTGATTTGATTGTTCCTTTAACCTGGCTCATACCTCTGGTAGTCCATTAAAATCTCATTTGAAACATCTAGGTAAATTATGGTCCCTGCTTTCAAACAGGGCCTTTGCAACCTATAGTAGTTGTAACAAGCCTGGTGAGAAAGAAAATAGTATCTCCTGACATGGGTCTTCTGCTTGACAGCAAGACCCCACTATTGTTAGTAGCTGAACAAGTGCTCAAAGATAACCATACGTTCTCCTGTTGGACACAGACAATCTCACAGAACACCAGCATCAGACAAGGTCACTCCGTGAACATAATAAAGTGAGACAAAACAATTCTTTTAATCACCAACAAAAACAAGTCACTGCGCAATTCCAGAGAATACCAAACAACAACAACAACAACAAAAACCACCCTCTACTGGCTAATCTGAGTGACTGCAGCTTCTTTACTAATTGCAGCTATAGCCTTGCTTTAATCTGCCCTTCTTCTAGAAAAAATTTATTAAGATACCCAATCATGTTCCTACTTTTCCTGACAGCTTCTAAACCTTGGATTCTCTCCAAAATCATGTAACAAAAGCCTGAATCCTGTAAATCCTTTCTAACATCCTCTTACTGATACACCCCACAGTTCTCCACAGTGTGAGATCTTCTTCAATTCAGTAAATATTAAACCCAACTTGTTCAACGATGGGTGTGTTCTTGGTGGTCTTTGACTAGAGAGCATTGGCCCTGAAAATTACCTGTACTATATGGTCTGAGTTATTTGAGTCAAATTCTTCATTTTCATTGTTCCAAGCAAAATTAATGGTCAGAAACCCTATTACAAAGTCTTTCCACTAGGAGGTAGTTGAAGCTGCCACACCTGGAGATATTCTTCTTCTGGAATCTGTAGTCATCTAGCCCAAGTTCTCGGAAAGCAAAAGAATCTATTTT
>PVKH010011790.1:0-12356 GCA_004027955.1 Chaetophractus vellerosus
AAAAAAAAAAAAAAAAAAACACTAGAAAAATTAACAAAGCCAAAATCTTGTTCTTTGAGATTAAGAAAATTGATAAACATTTAGCAGAACTAACAAAAAAAAAACAAGAGAGAAGATGCAAATGAAAAAATGAAAAATGAAAGAGGAGATAACACCACTGATCCCACAGAAATAAAGCGTATCATAAGGGGATGCTTTGAGAAATTGTATGCCAACAAGATGGATAACTTAGATGAAATGGAAAATTTTCAGGAAACACATAAGCATCATACATTGATGGAAAAATATAATTCAACAGATCAATTACAAATAATGAGATTGAATTAGTCATCAAAACCTCCCAACCAAGAAAAGCCCAGGAAAAGATGGCTTCACTGGTGAATTCAACCAATCATTGTGGAAAGAACTTACACCAATCCTGCTTAAACTCTTCCAAAAAATTGAAGTGGAGGTAATGTTACCTAATTCATTCTATGATGCCAATATCACCATAATGATGCCACAAGAAAAGAAAACTACAGACCAATCTCTCTAATGAACTTAAACGCAAAAATCTTTAAGAAAATATTTGCTAAACATATTCAACAACACATCAAATGAATTATACACCATGATCAAGTGGATTTTATCCCAGGTATGCAAGGATGTTTCACCATATGAAAATCAATTAATGTAATACACCACATTAACATAAAAAAACAAAATCACATGAACATCTCTATTAACACAGAAAAAGCATTTGAAAAGACACTGCATCGTTTCATTATAAAAACACTTTGAAAGATAGGAATAGGAGGAAACTTCCTCAGCATTATAAAGTAAATATATGAAAAATCCATAGGTAACATCATATTCAATGGTGATATGCTTAAAGCTTTCCCTCTAACATTGGGAACAAGACAAGGATTCCTACTTTCAGTGCTCTTATTTAACATTGTAGTAGAAGTACTTGCTCAAGCACTTAAACAAGAAAAAGAAAAGAACTCCAAATTGGAAACGAAAAGTAAATTTTTGATAATTGCAGATTATATGATCTTACAGATAGAAAGCCCTGAAAAATCTACAGTAAAGCTTCTAGAGCTGATAAATGAGTTCAGTGAAGTGGCAAAATATAAGACCAACACACTAAATCAGTAGCATTTCTGCACACTAGTAATGAGCAATCTGAAGAGGAAATCTAGAAAAATTTCCACTTACAGTAGAAGCTAAGCGAATCGAATATCTAGGAGTAAATTGAACTAAGGATTTAAATAGCTCATACAAAGAAAACTATACAACATTGTTAAAGGAAATAAAAAAGACCTGAATAGAAGGAAGAATATTCTATATTCATGGATTAGAAGACTAAATATCATTAAGATATCTACCCTACCCAAGTTGGTTTACAGATTTAACACAATCCCCATAAAAATTACAACAGCATTTTTTTGCTGAATGGAAAAGCCAATTTTGAAACTTATTTGGAAGTCAAAGGATCCCCAAATACCCAAAAACATATGGAGAAAGAAAAATGAAATTGGAAGAATCATGGTATCTAACGTTAAAGTATACTATAAAGTTACGGTGGTCAAAATTGTGTGGTACTGTTACAGGTACAGAAATACTGACCTATGGAACTGAATTGAGAGTTCTGATATAGAGCCACACATATATGGGCAACTGATATTCAACAAGGTCACATAACTAGGACAAAATAGTCTCTTCAATAAATGGTTCTGGGAGAACTGGATAACCATATCCAAAATAGTGAGAAAGGTTCACTATCACAACAGAATGAGAGGATCACCATCACACACCCTCTACAAAAATTAACTCAAGATGGTTCTAATACCTAAATATAAGAGCCAAGGCCGTAAAGCTCCCAGAAGATAATGTACAGAAGGATCTATGAAATCTGGTAGTAAGAAATGGTTTCATAAACTTTACACCCAAAGCATGAGCAATGAAAGAAAAAATAGATAAATGAGACCTCCTGAAAATTAAAACCTTTTGTGCTTCAAAGGAGTTTGTCACAAAAGTGAAAAGGCAGCATACTCAATGGGAGAAAATATTTGGGAACAACTTATCCAATAAGGCTCTAATATCCAGTATATATAAAGAAATCCTACATCTCAAAAATAAAAAGACAAACAGCCCATTTAAAAAAAAAATGGGAAAGTGATTAGAATAGACATTTTTCCAAAGAGGAAATAAAAATGGCTTAAAGCACATGAAAAGATGCCTGTCATCAGTAGTTACTAGGGAGATGAATGCAAATCAAACCTACAATGAGATATCATTTTGCCTCTATTAGACTTTCTTCCATTTAAAAAAAAAAACAGTAATATTCCATTGTATTCTCAGGTTTAAGAAGGAATGACGTTTTGACACACACAACAACATGGATAAATCTTGGAGACCTTATGTTGTGTGAAATAAGCCAGTCACTAAAAGACAAATATTGCATGACTTCATTGATATGAGCTAAGCATATTGCGCAGACTCACGTAGAGTCTGGAAGATAGGTCATCAGGAGACAAAAAGGGAATAGAGTGTAGTAAGCCAAAGTGCAATCTGCACATAACCTATGGTAAGGTGGAAAGGGGTGATTTGTCAGTGGATGAGGGTTATTGTAGTCCAGGGATGTGAGTGAAGTTGATGGTGCTGGAGTGTGAGGGTGAGAAGTGTTGGGGGTGTTGGACTATTCATGGAACTGGGGAAAGGAACAGGCACACTCTGGGTAGGTGGAGGTCTGTGGTTGAAAATACAATTGTGGGAGTATTCTTTTGGCAAATATGGCAGGTGAGGTTCACTAATGCAGTGTGTTGGTGGTGGGGGGATGTGTGGGGAAGTGTCATCTGAGACATTCTTCTATGGCATATGAATGTGTTCATCATGTCATAGGATGTTATCTCAATGGGCAGAGTCCCACACAATAAACAAAAATATTAAACTCCCATCCTGGGGAGTCCTGCTAAGTTCTCAAATAGAGAGACAAGAAACTCTTGAGTGCCTAATAAAAGAAAACAAACCAATATGTCAAGCCTTCACTATGAATGCAGGTAACTGCTAATCCTATTCTTGTAAAATTGAAACCAAGTCTAATAATAACGATTGCCCAAGATTACCTCCTGAAACCTCCTTGTTCCTTAAAAGTGGCCTCTCCCTAAGCCAAACTCAGCAAATAAATGCACTACTTACCCCCCACCCCCAATCCCTGCCATAAGCATGACTCCAGGGTATAAGCCTCCCTGGCATTGAGGGATTAACACCAAGAACCAACTAGCACCACATTTGGAAAAAGACTTTGACCAAAATGAAGAAGTATCAAATATAAAAGAGTTTTTATGTTTAAGATATTTCAAAATGAGTCTGGAGTCATTCCAGAGTTTATACTTATGCATGACTCTGGAAGATCTCACTAAATGTCACTGTGAACAAAACCTCAAATAAAGGTGCTCCTGAGGGCTTTAGAGCCTTCCAGACACTATAGACAAGGCACACAATTTCTTGAAATTAGCACTCCATCAGTGGACCTTACCTTGAAATATGACAATTCATTTCCCCAATGTAACAGAGTTAGACTCATTTATAATTTCCCTACCCCTTTTCTTTGCACCTAAAATTAGCACTATACCCAATATATGTCCCAGAGAATTAAATCTTTGGCTGAGCCCTGAATCTCAGCAGAGTTGTCGCCAACACCTACTCTCTAGTTCATCAGACTCACCCAGAACAACTAACAAAATGATGATGACGGACAACCCCTTCCCCCAAAATAGAGGGTATCTACATCTGCAAGCAAAACATTTCCTTTCATCTGCCCTATAAGATCTAAGCCCCTTCTCAATCTGAGGCAGAGCAGGCATCACTATCCCAGAATCCTCAAGTTGAGGACTGAACAAACATAAGGCGGGATGCAACCATGGACAAAGTAAACTTATTAATATTGTGGCAATGGAAAAACATGCGATATTGTTATAAAGACAGTGGTTACCAGAGTTTCTGAGGGGAGGAGGGAAATACTAGGTGGAATGCAGGGTATTTTTAGGGCATTGGAATTAAGTGTTAACCACATGGTAAACTATAGACCTTGGTTAGTAGCAATACTTCAATATTTATTCATCAATTTTAGCAAATATACCACACAATTGTAAGATGTCATTAATAGCAGAAAATGTGGGAGAGAAGAGATGAAGTATGGGAATCCTTTACATTTTCAGTGTAACATTTCTGTAATCTAAAACCTCTTTAAACAAAGGACAAAATGGCTAAAGTAAGTACTGCCTCTACAGTAATAACACTGTATGTAAAGGGATTAAGCTCCCCAATCAAAAGACACAGATTAACATAATGAACAAAAAAGTATGAGGCAACTATATGCTATTTACAAGAGACTCACCTAGATCCAAAGATACAAACAGGTTGAAAGTGAAAGGATGGGGAAAGATATTCCACTCAGTGACTTAGAAAGACCCGAGATAGCTATACTAACATGGGACAAAATGGACTTTAAAGGCAAAACTGTTATTAGAGACAAAGAAGGACATTATATATTAATGAAAGGGGCAATCCACCAAGGGGAAATAAAAATCATAAATATTATGCACCTGTGATGGTTAGGTTAATGTGTCAACTCGGCCAGGTAATTGTGTCCAGGTATTAGGTCCAGCAAGCACTGGGCTAATTGTAATACAAGATCATTTATGGACTTTGATCACCAGTAAGTTTACTGCATGGATGGCTGATTACATCTGCATCAATCAGGGAAATTGGATCAAGAATGGATGACACTTTTATCCATTCACTTGACTGCCATAAAAGGGAACTGATTTCAACATTCAGAGAGAATTTCCCATCTCGTCATTTGACAGCCAACTTCTCCCAGAAACTCATCCAGGACCCTTCATCGGTCTTTCATCGGAGCCCCTGGCTTGCAGCCTGCCTGTGGAACCTGGACTTGTGCACCCCCATGGTCATGTGAGAGACTCTTATAAAATCTTATATTATTGACAGACATCTCCTGTTGATTCTATTTGCCGAGAAAACCCTGACGAACACAGCACCTAACCACAGTGCACCAAAATGTATGAGTCAAACACTGGCAAAACTGAAGGGAGAAATAAACATCTCCACAATAATTTTTGGAGACTTCAATATACCAGTTCCATGAGTAGATAACACATCTAGATAGATGTTCAACAGAGTATCAGTAAGGAAAAAGAAAGTATGAATAATATAATATATGAACTAGACCTGACAGATATATACAGAACATTGCACCCCAAAACAGCAGGATATACATTCTTCTCAAGTGCATATGGATCATTCTCCTGGACAGACCTCATATTGGCTAACGAAACAAGTGACAGTAAATTTTAAAATACTGAAATTGTACAAAGCATTGTCTCTGACCATAATAGAATGAAGCTGGGAATCAATAACAAATGAAGAATGGGAAAATTCATAAAGATGTGGAAGTCAAACAACACACTTTTAAATAATCAGTGGGTCAAAGAAGAAATTGCAAGAGAAATCAATAAATATATCAAAGCAAATGAAAATGAGAACACAACATATCAAAATAGTTATCAGATGCAGTGAAGGCAGTGCTTAGAGGGAAATTTATAGTCATAAATGCTTACTTTAAAAAAGAAGAAAAAGCTAAAATCAAAGAACTAACTGCACACCTGGAGGAATTAGAAAAAGAACAGCAAACTAATTCCAAAGCAGGTAGAAGGAAAGAAATAACAAAGAATAGAGCAGAAATAAATGAAATTGAGAATTTAAAAAATCACAGAGAATTCAGAAAACCAAATGTTCATTCTTTGAGAAGATGAACAACATTTACAACACTTAACTAGACCAATGAGGAAAAGAAAAGAGAATATGCAAATAAATAAAATCTGAAAAGAGAGGGAAACATTACTACTGACCCCCAGAAATAAAAAGGATCATAACATAATACTATGAACAACTGTATGCCAATAAATTAGATGACTTGAATGAAATGAACAAATTCCTTGAAACATGTGAACAACCTACACTTATTCTAAAAGAAACAGAAGACCTCAAAAGACCAATTAGAATAAAGAGATTGAGTCAGTCATTAAAAACCTCCCAACAAAGAAAAGCCCAGAACTAGATGGCTTCACAACTGAATTCTACCAATCATTCCAGGAAGAATTAATACCAATCCTGCTCAAACTCTTCCCAAAATTTGAAGAGAAGGGAACACTACTTAACTCATTCTAACAGGCCAATATCAGCCTAATAACAAAGCCAGATAAAAATACTACAAGAAAATAAAATTACAGGCCAATTTCTCTTATGAATAAAGATGCAAAAATCCTCAACCAAATACCTGCAAATCAGCACATTAAAAGAAGTACCCGACATGATCAAGTTTTATCCCAGGTATGCAAGGGTAGTTCAACACAAGAAAATTAATTAATGTAATATACCATGTTAACAAATTGAAGGAGAAAATTACACGATCATCTCCCTTGACACAGGAAAGGAATTTGACAAAATGCAGCATCCTTTCCTGATAAAAACACTCAAAAAATTGGAATGGTACGAAACTTCTTCGACGTGATAGAGGGCATATTTGAAAAAACCCACAGTTAACATCTTAATCAAGACTGAAAGCTTTCCCTCTAAGATTTGGAAGAAGACAAGGATGCCCATTGTAACCACTATTATTATTTGCTTGCCTTTTAATGATTAAAATTATTTTATTGCCACCCGTATTTGCAATTTACTCAGGTATATCTCAGAAGACCTCAATGGCTATGTTGATGGTCATGAAAACTGAAGGCTGCAATAAATGGTCTATTGTGGCTCATTGAAGAGCTCTAATGTGGAAAATGATAGCCTGCAGGAGTTGTTAAGATGTTAGAGCATTTCACAGAGAAACTGCCATACCCTTTTGTGTTTTCCTTTTTCCCTCTACAAAAGTGATGATTCATACATAATTGAAAAAAATGCCATTTCAACACTATGGCTGGAATTTTTGAAAATCTCAAGCAGCTTGTAATTTTTCAGTTCATAAATAATTCTTTGTTATTTCTGGTTGTGGGGGAGGGATAAGTATTATGGCTGTTCCTTTAATGAGTGTTCTTGAACAGAACTGCTCTCCACTTCTCATACCAGATGGAGGATTAACAGCATATTAAAGTTATTGGCAAAGAACAAAGAAAAATATTATAAATCATTCCAAAAGTGGAAGTTTATTAGGAGAATCCCCAGAGAATTAACATAGAACACATAGTGAAGGAAAATAGAACAAGGATATGTAAATTTTGTGGTTTTTTTTCAGTATACAAAAAGAAATGCAGATATACAAAGAAGAAAGGAAATGTGTAAGAGCCTGGATAATATGAGGATATGTATAAATTGAACTGTCTCTCTTTTTTAATAATTTTGAAGCCCAGCCAATACACACACACACACAAACACATACACACACAAACTCTGCATTGTAACGGGATTTATTATTGTCATACTCTTTAACAATGCAAAAAATACTGATATTCTCCTCACAAAGGACAGAACTATTTGTTGCCAGCATTCACAAGGGAAGTGGCTTGCTACAGCACATTGTGAAGAAGAAAATATTCTTTGCTTACTTTATTTTCTAATTGGCCTTTTTACAACAGAATAATGTTTCTCTCTTGCCAATAAGGTATTTCCAAACAATTACCTGTATTGTATCATGAGAAACGATAAAAAATACACTGGTCTTTAGTATCATATATATACTACATATATCCTCAGAAAATATAGGCTAGGGAAAAGACAGGTATGTCTTTTCAAATCTCCTTTGAATGCCAATTAAATATTAAATATAATAAAGGAGTGATGAATTATAATAAACATAGCTTGTGTCCTCATTTAATAGCAAAGGAGGACTGTTTCAGTTTCCTAGGCTGCTCAAAGCAAATACCATGAAATGGGTATGAATTGGCTTTAAACAATGGGAATTTATTAGCTTATGGTTTCAGGCCATGAGAATATACAAATAAGTCATCATCAAGGTGATTCTTTTCTTTCTGGGATATGTTACAGTTCCAAACCAGCACAAAGATGGTTTGGAGTTATTAAAATCCATTTTCCATTGTTCCTATTAGCAGCTAGAAGAATTTCACCAAGTCACTTCAGAAGACTTCTTTTATCACATATCACATAGATAAGGTAAAATTTGGAATGATGAGTTATTTTTAATTTTGATAACTTTTCACATTAACTAAGCACCCTAAATTAATATAGATAACCAAGATAATTAGTCTGTTTTTGAGCCCATTGTTTTCATTTATAGCATATCTAGTCAATCAAGTATTTATATCTCTATTAGGGTGACCAACTGCCCCAGTTTGTCCATGATTGAGTGGGTTTCAGGAGATGGGGCTTTCAGTGCTAAAGCTGAGGAAGCCATGGACAAACTGGGGCAAATTGCTAATTCTAATATATAGCTGTAGCTCAGTGTAATAAGAAACCAATTATGAAAAATAACTCAAAAGGTTAAATTTAGTAGGTAAATCATTAACTTCAATCTGAAAACAAAACTTTGGATTATAAAAATTGTCAAAGAAAGTCCTTGATAAGCTAGTAATGGAAAAGTAATTTCTTGTACCTAGAGAAGAATTGAGAAATTGAATTCAATCTTGTTATTGGTAAGAGTTTTGTTTCAGTTTTTGATGGTGTGATTCTCCTCCAATCTTTCAGGCTAGACTTTGTTCAGTTCAATAACTGGAAGTAAAGCAAGAATAATAATAAGGATGGGTCCTTCTGGTGGTTTGAAGTTGTATGTAGCACAGAAAAGCATGTTCTTAAAGATAATCCAGTCCTGTGAGTGTGAACTCACTTTAAGTAGAACCATTTGATGAGGTTCCTTCTGTTACAGTGTGATCTAATTCGATCAGGATGGGTCTTAATCCATTGGCTGGAGTCCTTTATAAGAGAATGAAACTCAGACAAAGAGAGAGAAAGTGACAAATGCAAGAAACTGAAAATCAATGAGCCCAGAAGAAAAGGGAGAGACCAGCAGATTCCACCCTGTTTCTTGCCATGTGACAGAGGAGCCAAGCTCACCAGCAGCCAGAGAATGCATCACCTTGATGATACCTTCATTTGGAGATTTTTCTATGCTCAAAACCATTAGTAAATAAATTCCCATTGTTTAACCCAACCCATTTCATGGTATCTGCTTTGAGCAGCCTAGGAAACTAAAACAGTCTTATAATGCTCTTCTTGAGGGTTTTAATATAATCACAAGATATTTGAATGCAGGATTAGGCTCTGCAACTCTGCATCTCATGGTACTCTGTGCAGTTTTCCAAATTCAACAATTGTTAAGCTTCCATTTGTGGGATACATGTTTTAAAGCAGCTACTGTGCTAAGCATTTCAAGTATATTAGATCATTTAATGCTCATTACAGCTTTTTAAGGTGGCATTGGAGTACTGCAGCCAATTTGTACCAGCTTAAAAGGGAAAATTACTCACAGCTCTTTCAAAATCCTTTTTCAGGAAAGTCACGTTGGTAGCTTGAAACTGGTCATTGTCTTACTTTGCCAGGGCTGCTTTGAAAAATACTACTCAATGGGTTGGCTTAAATGACAAGAATATTGGCTCACAGCTTGGAGGCTAGAAGTTGAAAATCATGATGTCAGAAAGGTCATGGTTTCTCTGGGAGTCAGTAGTGTTCTGGTGATGGCAGTCTTCCATCACATAGTGACGTCTTTCGTCTCCTCCTGTGGCTTTTCCTGACTTCTGGCTTACCTGACTGCATCAGAATTTCCTCTCTTAATATGGCCTCCTCTCATATGGATTAAGGCCCACCTTATTTTAATAGGACCTATGAAGATCCTATTTATAAACAACGTATTCAAAGATCCTATTTATGAATGGATTCAAACCCAAATAACATGACTTAAGATTAAGAACAGGTCTTTTGTTGAAGTACATATTTCAGTTTATCACAGTCATGGTAAAAGCATTTATACTATAGATATTGGAAAAATGATGTAAATCAGGGAGGTATTTTTATTGTTGTTTATTTTGAAAAGCTGCTTCTGGAGGTAGTCATCTTCATCTCCATTCTATGGAAAAAACTATCTGAGGGTCAAAACAAGCTAGGAAATATGCTTTAAATTCACACGGTAATAAATGATATAGCTGGAACTTAAATCTATATCTATTTGATTCTAGTGACTGTGTTTTTTAACCATGGTACTTTGCATTCCCCATAAAATTATTAAGATTAATTTTCTGTGTAATGTTGCAAAAGTGCTTTCTACACTGTGTGTGAGAGAAACTACTTCAACACTTATGTCCCTTCATATTTTATATGTTTATTAGTTCCCTTAATTTCAGTTTAAAACAATTACTTATATATTTCCCACTTTGAATTTTTAAGTAAAATAAAATGACTGTCTGTGTTGGGCATTTCTGTGAGGGATCTTTTTTTTTTTTTAAGAATAAAAATACTGCAAGACTTTTCCAAGAAAATGGAATAATTGAATGTATCCTACAGAATTGCAGATAAGCAACACCTGGTGATAAACCAGTTTCCATCTAGAAGAGATAGCTTATCGGAATGGACAAGCATACTATACTAATCAAGGTATATCTGATTCCCACTTTTTAATTCCTGCCCCATGTAAAATGCAAACTTAGTAACACACAGTCAGAACATGTTGTCACTTCTTTTTGCATTTGCTTTATATAATCTACCTTTTCTTTCCCCTTGGTGGAGCTCCATTCCATGTGTGGTTTGGATGCTGCCCGATTCATGAATCATAATCTGCTCAATAAACACCCGTAAATAATATCTTGCCAAATATTTATAAGAGTACCAAAGTGGATTTAAATCAGCTAAAGGTGTAAATATAACAGAACTTGAAGTGACAAGTCCTGAAAAGTGAATTTTACCCTTTTATTTCTGGTAAATGTTTTTTCTAGGTAATAAATAATTTAGAAGTGTATTTAGAGTCTAATTTATTCTGATTGGTGGGCTCATTGTGTATATTTTCAAAATGAGGAATATAATAAATATAAACTAATTACCTGACTACACTGATCATAATAAAATGTTGCTGGAATAAGAGGTTTTATTTCCCAGGCTTCATAAGAGATGTAGAATTTTCCATCCAATGTGTCCATGCCTTCTGTTTTTTTTTTAATGGAGAAAATCCTCCCTCATATTAATTTATTTGATTTCTTTTTTATACTTTATATTTCTCTGTGGAACTTTCCTAACTTTTAAAAATATCTAACAATTGTGTTTTTCTTGAACATAATTACATTAAATGCTTTATATCTTTTGCTGCTAATTTAAAATCTTGTATCTTGAAGGAGATTGCCATTGAATGTCTTTTTTGAGAATAAGACCCATTTTCCTGCTATTTTTCTAATTTTGAATAATTTTTACTGTCTCCTGAATGTTCCTTGCTGTGAAAACTTTGGATTCTATTATATTCCCCTGAAGAGTATTGATTTTTATTGTTGGTGCTTTAGCAGTCAATTACATTGGTTGTACTCAAATTCCAAGCTCTCTTGGACACAAATCAAATCTCCGTTTAGTCCTTTTGGTCTTGGTCGGGCTATAAAAAGTTGAGTCCATGATGTGTGGTTCAGGGTTCAGCCAGACACTGGGGCATAGGTTATTCACAGAATTTAGGGCTCCTTATCAGTGACTTCATCTTTTCTGGGATTTCCCTCTAATTTTCCAGCATTTGTTGCCCCAAACCAGAAAGACTGCAAGTTTTTTAAATCAGGGTTTTAGTGATATAGACTAAGGCCTATCGTCAAGCTATAAACTGCAAAAATGAGGAATTCTCCCAATGGCATTTCCTTTTATCAATGGTTGATGTCCCTCCTGAATTTGTCAACTTTTGTCACCCTCCACTGAAGTTATTTTATGAATCCAAAAAAGGGCAAGATTATGTTTGTATTAGTCAGCCAAAGGGGTGCCTTCACAATATATACCAATACTTGGTTGGTCTTTATAAAGGGTATTTATTTGGGGTAGAAGCTTACAGTTACCAGGCCACAAAGCATAAGTTTCTTCTCTCACCAAAGTCCACGTGTTGGAGCAAGACAGCTGCCGAAGTTTGCCAGGGTTCAGGCATTTTGGGTTCCTCTCTTCCCAGGGCTGCAGCTGTAGACTATCAGGCGAATGTTTCACTTGTCTTCTCCTGGGGTGCTCCCCTCCAATATCAGAACTGCTTCACAAATATCTGCTTCTCAATCTTCAGCCTTGCCATTTATACTTACCACACCCACCGAGGGGCGGGGCTCAATGCCCTACTAACGTGGCCCAGTTAACGCCCTAATCATAACCCAATCTTGCCCAGATGAACAGATAAGTTTACA
>PVKH010011791.1:0-17602 GCA_004027955.1 Chaetophractus vellerosus
GCTATTTTAATTGGCTTGAATGGAGCTAGAGCTAGCCTAGCAACTTCCATCTCTGGAAGGCCGTCACACCCTTTTGTTTCGCCTCCTCAGTTCCCCATGTTTCTAGTAGTAGCATCTGTTTTCCCTTAGGGAGCTCCCTGACCAACAACAGGAACCTGACACTAGTCAGGCCAATTAGACGCTTTCACTCTAGATTTTCAATCTTGTGTGAATAGTTGTAATGACTAAAGATGGATGTAGATAACTCTTGAAGATCCTGAAGGGGATCACCTTTAATTCCTGTCATTTCATTCTCTGGAGTAGCCCTGGTTCTTAAGGTCTGATGTTTTAACTTTTTTTTTTTTCAATTTTGAGCTACCCAAACCCTTTCGTGTTTTTCAGATTCTATGGCTTTAGGGCTTAAGACCAAAGAACCTGACAATAGAAAGACAAAAGTTGTGATCAAATGATCACCCAAAGCCACAAGACTTCCAGTATTCAGTTGATGTCAATTTGTTGTTGTTGTTGTTGTTGTTGTTGTTGCACCTTTACTCCCCCCCCCACCCCATCCCACTGTTGTTTGCACTCACTGTCTGCTCTCTGTGTCCATTCGCTGAGGGTTCTTTTCTTGTCTGCTTGTCTTTTTGTCTTTCTCTTTTGGGAAGCACCAGGAACCAATCCCATGACCTCTGTGTGGGAGAGAGGCACTCAATTGCTTGAGCCGCCTCATCTCCCTGGTCTGCTGCGTCTCTCACTGTCTCTCCTCTGCATCTCCCTTTGTTGGGTCATCTTGCTGCATCAGCTCTCTGCCATGTGGGCCAGCTCGCCTTCACCAGGAGGCCCCAGGAACTGAAATATGGTAGACAGGAGCCTTAAGCCACAGTCACTTGAGCCACATCCGCTTCCCATCAGTTGAGGTTATTTTTACATCTTTAAGAGTAGCATGCTTCTACCAGAGGCATAAGAAAGAAAGTGGTGTTCAGTCAAGTTCAAACAATTTAGATACAGGTTATGAGCTAAAGAAATGCCAAATTCAGTCAAGCAGCCTAGGTGGGAATAAAGACTTCCATGAACAGAACAGGAAAGTGGACCTTGTGGACTAGGAGACTAAGACCTTTACATTAATAAGTCCTTCTAATAATTGTCATACTTTCAGTGTTGCAGTCATCACCTCAGATAAGATCTTTAGTCTTACATATATGATAAGATATTCCCAAAAGGTCTTACGATTTCATAAATGTTTCTGTAGTTGCTAAACATATTTTAAATCCAGGGAAATAGAGAAGTAAGTATAAAGATAACTCAAAGATTTAAATCAATAATAATAATAACATTTTTGTGGCTTAGGAATTTCTGTATATTTTATGTACTTGTACTATTTCAGAGAACATAGCATATTAGCAAATCACTAGTTTAAAATATATAAATATGTAATTTAGATAGGTGATTTTAAGTAGAAAATCTCTTAGTTTACATAAATGAGAATATTTATAAGAACTTAGTCAATGTATTTGCAAATTTATTATTAGGTTTAAAAGAATTATTCAAGAATTCAGAGAGGGTTTGTTGATTAAGCCTGACAACAGAAATACCTAAAAGGGACATTTATTAGTTCCCTAGGGTTGCCATAAAAAACTCAGTGGCTTAAAACAACAGAAGTTTATTCTTTCACAGTTCTGGAGGCCAGAAGTCTGAAACCCAGATGTTGGCAGGGCTGGTTCCTCCTGGATGCTCTGAAGAAGAATCTATCCCATGCTTCTCTCCTAGCTTCTAGTGGCTGCCAGCAATACTTGGTTTGTGGCTGCCCTCCAATCTCTGGCTTCATCTTCACATGCTCTTTTCGTCTGCACATCTGAGTCTTCTCCTTTTCCATCTCTTATAAGGATACTTTCATTGGATTTAGGGCCCACCTTAATCCAGAATGATCTCAAATCCATCCTTCTCTTAGTTACATCTGCTAAAACCGTATTTCCAAATAAGATCACATCCATAAGGAAATAAGGAAAATAGTTTCTTTCCTACATCAGAACCATGGCCCTAATCCCACATAGATTTGTCCCACAGGCTAATAATTTGTAGTTCTAATAGATTTTAACTGATCCAGAATATCTAGCAGAATCAAACGCAAATCTTTAGAGCAGGGGTTGGCAAACTACAGCCAGGAGACCAAATCTGTTTTCATATAGCCTGTCAGCTCAGAATAGTTGGGGGGAAAAAATCAAAAGAAGATTTCATGACATATGAAAATGACATGAAATTCACATTTCATAGTCCATATTAAAGTTTAATTGGAACACAGCTACACTCATTTGATTATGTATTGTTTAAGGCTGCTTTCACGCTACAATAGCAGTGTTAGTGATAAGTAACAGAGACTATATATGGCCCTCTCATGGCTTCACATTGCTTTTTGGTACACTTCAAATCACATCAATGTAGTTATAACTCAGAAGCATTTTAATGTCATATGGATCACCATATATCACATTTTATTTTTTATTATCCTTGCATAATCATAATGTCAACAAAAAACAAACAAGAAGATGAAGAGAAAAGTAGACATCAAATGTCACACTTTGAAGGAAGAATGGAATGTGGATCAACCTAAACTGCAAAGAATTATGTTTCCTCTACTGTATTATGCTATAGCTGTGCTAAAATATAGCACAAAATAGGTTAATAATACCAGACTAAACAACCATCATGATATTTACAATACACGATATCCCCAAGTAGAAAAAATAGAAAAATTAAAGCAAAATATCTCATCAGGGGAGAATTTTTTCATGAAAATGAAAAATGAAAATGAGGTTACAACCAAAGTGAATTTCTTGAGGGGCTCTTTTTTTGACCAAGCAAGGAAAGGTGGTTATCAATGGTGAGCTAATTAAATTGTGTTTGATTGCAGCAGCTGAAAACATGCATCCAGACAAAATAAACATGTTTATACTATCAGTCTTTCCATGAAAACAGTTGCTCAAAGCTTTGAAGACATTGGAGGCAACATCAACAATAAAATTAAAAAACAAAGAAAACTATTTCTAATGGTTTTCCTTGGCTCTTGATAGGTCAATAGATCTTATAAATATTGTTTGGTTACTGTTATTTATTTGAGGATTTAACTCTGAGTTTGAAGTGACAGAGAATTTAGCCTTTATGAATGGTGTCTATGTGGAGCTTCAATCAAGAATATTTTCAAAGAAATTGAAAAAACATTGATTCAGTACAAACCTGAAGTGTAATCTACTAAGATGTGTACAACTGCTAGTGGGGCAGGAAAAAAGGTTTAGTTGGACAAACTTACAAAGTATGGAAATGTAAGGTACTTAAGGCCTAAGATTATTTATTTCATTATCCATTAGCAGCTACTTTGTGGAAATTATTTGAATTATCTTATTATTAAACCTGAATTGTCAATGGTGAACTTCATTCACTCTCAAGACCTTAGCGATTTTCCAGACTATGAAGATTTTTGCACAAATAGAAGTTGAATATGTTGACCTGCCCTACTACACATCAGTTTAATGACATAGCAGTGATATGATTTGATTCTGATTTTTAAAGATCAAAGCCGAGAATGAATTTTTTCCTCAGTGGGAACAACAGCCCTCAATTGCTATTATTGAACACTGAATAATTTTGAAAACTAGCTTTTGCTGTCCTCTGCATTTGTCAATTTGTTTTGGTTGCAGGTGACAGAAATCCAATTTGAGCTAACTTGACCAAAAGGAGAAATTTATGAGAAGATTCACACAGCTGCGAAAGGACAAGGGTGTGGTTTGGGCCTCAGAGACAAGTGGGAATAGGAACAAAATGCCACAGGCCTTTCCCCTTTCATTTCTGCTTCTCTATGAATCAAATTTTCTATCCCACTCTAAACTAGTTTCTTCCACATGCTGGGATGGGACCACCAGAGTGCCACGGCCCCATAACTCCATCCCTGTAAAAGATTAACTGTTATGACATTCTCTGGTCCTAAGTTTAAAAATTCTAGGAAAGTGCACCAAGTGGTATAGAGTTTTAAACTAGTCACTTGGTGAAAGAGGCAGTCTCCATAGAAAGATGGCAACCACTATTGGAACCACTTGATTAGAACGGGGAAGGAGCATTTACCTGAAGAAAAGGGGTTGCCACTCTGGGCAGATAAAATAGTTGATGTCCTCAGCAATCTACTATGATGGTTCTTTAAACCAGTGGTTCTCCATGTGTGGTCCATGGACCCCTGGTGGTCCCAAGATCCTTTCTGGTCTACAAATACAAAGACAAAACTAGTTTCAAAATAATACCAAGATGTTATTTACTTTCTTTTGGTGTTTTGATTTTGGCATTGATGATACAAAAGCAACTGTGGGTAAAACTTCAGTGCCTTAGCACAAATGAAGGCAGTGGAACCAAACTATATTCATGGTCGTTGTATTCTTCTCCACCATGCATGTCTAGTTTACAGGGGGGAAAAGCAAGTTGCACTACAGATGGTTCTCAATGAAGCAGTAAAAAGTATTAATTTTATTTAACTTGACCTTAAATACACATCTTTTTAATATGCTATGTACATAAACAAGATGTATGCATAAAACATGTTTGCTTCATACCAAAGTAAGATGGTTGTCTCAAAGAAATGTACTTAACTAGCCACTTTTTTCATGGAACACAATTTTTATTTGAAAGAACAACTGACAAAAAAACTACAGCTATTCAGACATGAGTATTTATTTGTAAGACATTTTCTCCACAAAGTCAGCCTGTCACTTCAAGGAAAACAATTGACGGTATTTGTTGCCAGTGATAAAATTCAAGCTTTCAAGGGAAAATTAGCATTGTGGTAAATTTGTATCCTCCACAATTAACAGTTTGACAGCTTCCCAATACTGAGAAACTTTTCTGATGATATAGACCAGAGGTTCTTAACAAGGGGTCTGTGAGCTTGAATTGAAATAAAAAAAAAAACATTATTATTGTGGGGACGTGTTGGGTGGGTGTGATATATTTATTAAATAATACACAGTGTAGTGTGGACTTAGTAAGGGGTCCGTGGTTTTCACCTGACTGGCAAAGGGATCCATGGAGCAAAAAAGGTTAAGAACCCCTAATATAGATGAGATATTAACCTATCTCCTATGATTTTTTGCTGCTGCATAATGAAATGTATTAACATTTGGAAGAGCTGCATAATTCAATGAACCAATGTTTTCCATATGACCAATTCATGATATTACAAAAAATCATGGATGTATAAAAGACACATTCAAAGTGCAAGATTGACCAAGACATTTTAATGTAACAGAATATGAAAATTTCATTGACATGCCTTCAGATTTCACATGGCAATTAACCTTTACGAAACTACTGTTTTGTTGAGCTCTGGTGCAGGACAAAAGAATAACCATAATTATCTAAAAGGGCTCTTAAAATACCCCTCCCACATAAACAAATGCTTTCTGAATTAATTTTAGGAGTGTGAAAATTTTGGTCCTGAGACCAAAAAGTTAGAGGACTACTCCTATAAACTACGAATTTTTAGACTTCTAGGGACAAGGGATATTATCAATACCTTTGAATAGTAAAGAATCTTCTAATTCTATTACTACTGTGATGATTGGCAAGCTTTACTATTAATATCATTTGTCACCATCTTCATGATCATTTCCAAAAATAACAGCAAACAGTTATCGAGACCTTGCTCTGTTCAGGCTCTGTTAATTCTTACAACGACCCTTTTAAGAAAGGTAGTAT
The DNA here is from genome assembly GCA_004027955.1 of Chaetophractus vellerosus. Lineage (NCBI taxonomy): Eukaryota > Metazoa > Chordata > Mammalia > Cingulata > Chlamyphoridae > Chaetophractus > Chaetophractus vellerosus. The sequence goes on from PVKH010011791.1 coordinate 5,713, forward strand.
TATTAGCATCTCCATTTCACAAATGGGAAAATTGAGGCTTAGAGAAGTTAAGTAACTTGCTCAATGCCATGCAATCAGCAATCTCAAGCTTCCAATTCTAGTACTGTCAGTCAAGAAAGTCTCACCAGTGCTGTTCCTTATTTTTAAAGAACATATCCAGGGGCAAGGCAAGAGACTGAGCCAACATGCTATGGCCCTACATATGGCCCATTATGGTAGCTATTAGCCACGTGGCTATTGAACTCTTGAAATATAGCTAGTCTGAATTGAGATGTTCTATACATGTAAAATATACATTTGGATTTTTGAAGACTTAGTTCAACAACCCGAAAAGAATATAAAATATTTCATTGATATTTTTTATATTCATTACATGTTAAAATGGTGGTATTTTTGGATACATGGAGATAAATAAATTATATTATTAAAATTAATTTCACCTGTTTCTTTTTCCTTTTTAAAGATATGACTACAAGAAATTTTAAAATCATATATGTGGTTTGTATTTTATTTGGACAGTGCTGGTCTACAGTATCAACTTAATCAAGTTTTAGACTTGTTTAAATAAGAGGTTTCCTTATGTTCATCACCTCCAAGAAGCCAGTTTCTTTCTTCCTTAAACATTTTAAGGGGATCTTTCCCCTTAATTAAAATAAAAATTATTGACGGGAGTTTAGGGTCCTCAAAGAGTTCATGCAGCTTCAAATAGCATTATTTAAATTAAGGAAACAAGCATGTTTCATCATGCCCTTTTAAAAATACCCTTGTTCAAGCAAATATTGTTTTAACTAAGTTCCAGATTTACCCTTTTGCATATATACATACCTGCCTTTAATCTTTTTTGCCATTAATATTTTAAAAAGAGGGAACTGGAGTTAAGAAGAGAAAAGCAAAATGATGGGAAAGGTACAGTCGAACCAAGGGAGCTCTTTTTGCAAGGCAGCCAGGAAAAAGAAACGTGGCCAAGACAAAACATATAGAGGTCTTGAGGCTGTTGCATTGCTGCCTTTAGGGAGAAGAGGAAATGACAGAAGTGCTGTCAGGGAGACTCTAGACTTTCAGCTGCTTAGTTGGAGCAGGAATTGAGTTACTAAAGGCAGAGCCAAACTCACATGTTCTATGTGTGAAGAAAGAGCTATGGCAGGAATTGTTTTCTCCTTGTGTTTTGGAGCCAAAAATGTTTTTTATTATTATTATTATTAAATGTACTCCAAAGTCTTCCTCTAATAATAGCTTAGATTTGGTAAGCTTTCAGAATATGCCAAGCCTTCCACATAGATAGTCCATTCAATTGTCCCAGTAAAGCCAGGAGGAAATTGAGGCATAGAGTTTCCAAGCAATTAGGGTCACACAGTTCCTAGATGGCAGAGGGGGAATTAGAGCCCAGCTCCCAGTGGCCAGAACCAGCTGCACAGAATGCCTCACCCAGTACTCTCAGACAAGTTATTCTTACTCTCCTATGCCATGATGAAACCAAGAGTCAAGAGCTAGCAATTATCTATCTATAAAGTAACAAATTCAGGATGTTGAAAACAAAGTCAACCAAAGGCAATTTTTTGTAAGATTCTGAAAGTCTGAAACACTAGAATTCATTTTAACAATGATCAAAAAAGAGTGGAAGTCAGTAAAAGGCAGATGTATCTAGATTTTTATCCCAGTGGAGCCTTACAAAAGAGCCAAGAGAATTCTATGAAGAAACTGTTTTTTGCTATAAGGCATAAATAATGAGTCTTGTGAAAGTTCCTTCCCTGCCCCTCTGAGGAATGTAAGTCTCCCTGCTATAGCATCTCATAGCATCCTTTGGTTTCCTTCATACTTAAACTCTCTGTCTCTTGCAATTTCTTTATTTGTAAAATTTGGATAATAAGAGTACCTACCTCATATAGTAAAAAGTTTAAACAGATCATTATACATATAATGCTTGGAACAATTCCTAATACATAGCAGAAACTCAATAAATGCTAGTAGGTATTAATTATAGCACTTAACATACCAAATTATTACAGATACTTTTGTTATCCTTCATTCAATGTTTGACCCTCCTACTAGAATATAAGCTTCTTGATGACAGGCACAGTTAACCACTGTGGCACACAGCACATCTGTTCACTGTTATCCAGTTCTTTCCAGCTGGGCACATGAGAAGATAGTGCTCCTTGGCTCCTTTGAAGGTGGACATGGCCATTGACTTACTTAGCCAATGAAGTGTTAGCAGAAGTGTCATTTCCAAGAGGAAGACTGGAATGCTGCATTTGACTCACTCTCTTTCTTCCCCTTTCTCAGAAGTGTGGATGTAGATTTGATATGGAGGTACAATACTGAGTCATGACAGAGAGCACAGCTACTCTGGCTTGTAACATGGATCTGCAGCAGACTTGACCAAGAAATAAACCATTATTGCCTTAAGCAGCTGAGACTTTGGGGCAGTTTATTACAGCAGCATAACCTAGCCTACCCTGACTACTATGACATTATATTATATGGCAAATTAAATGTGTTAATCACCAGTTAAAATTTAAAATTTTGATAAAAGAATTTATTTTCAACTCCTTTCTGTATACAATAATAATATTTGAAAATTGTTACTGGTTAGGGTGTGGATCACCATTCTTGGGGAACCAAACCATCATCTTGGATATCAAAGTAAGACTCATACGTGCTTTGCATGCCAGAGGGACTCCATTAAAGTTTTGCTGAATTTCAATTCAATAAATTGTTCTGTGAAGTGGTTTTGAAGAACCTTTATTTCCAACACAGAGTCAGTTACTTCACTGGCCCTACTTAAAGGCATCAGTGGCTTATAGAAGTCCCTGCAAAACTCCATCTGTTTGTAGTCCCTGCCTTCATGACAACCACAACCCAGATGTAGAAAATTCTTCGTAATCACATAGATTAGATCAGAAACCAGAAGGACCCCGAGGTCAAAAGCATTCAGAGGACATGTTTAACAAATTGAATTTGCAGTTTCTCTGGCCAGGGAGGAGAGAAGAGGGATGGGCACCCAGCTGTAATATCTTTTATGTTTCCTTCCAACAAGAATCAATATATTTACCAATGCAAAAGAAAAAAATATGGCAGTGAAAGAGTGAGCAAAATCCAAAATGGTTATGGTGGGTCAGGCAAAAGAAATGATTTTGCTACAGATAAGGTGATAAGGCCCCAAAAAGTGAGAAAGAGCCCCCGTATATGAGAAAGAAGTTCTCCAGTGCCACTAACGGTCCCACGCAAATCAATTCTCTAAAAAGGTTCACTAATTCCTGCAGCTCCCCAGCTCTGATGATTCAGGGACCACCAGGCTCATAATGACATAGGTACTGGGACACAATCTGGCATCTGCTTTAGTGGTGGTGTGGGAAATAGGCAAGCTTAAGTGGAGAGGAATTAAGTGAAAAGTCAGCTTTGATCTAATAAAAACCAGAATTTTGGAGGGCTTCAAAGAGGGAGTAGAGTACAATGTATGCACCAGGGTGCCTGGGTAGGCATTTTGTCGGTACCATTAGCCAGTTGCATGATACTGAGTAAGCACTCAAACCTCTCTGTGAAAATGAGGATAATAATAGTACTTGCCTCATAAGATTACTGGGAGGACTAAATAACTTGGTTAATAGCACGTTGTGTGGCACGTTGTCCAGTGCCTGGCACACAGCCATCACTCAGAAAGGTCCATCACTGTTATTACTAAGCCCCTGGTACACAAACTTTTCAATTATGAGGTCCAGCCCTTCCCAGCTATGCAACCTTGAGCACATTACTTTTCTCTGTGCCTTAGTTTTCTCTGCGATAAAATGAAATAATCTTTCCCATCTCTTAGGGTTGTTAGAGGGAGTAAGAAACAACACCTAGCCCTAACTTTGCTCATAGTTGTCTCACAATCAATGTTAACAGACATTACTATAATGTCTTCTACTAAGAAGCTGAATAAGGCAGCAGATATCCTGACTCTAGAACCAGGAAGCGCAGTGGGGTGAATGTCTGGGAGGGTTGAGCATATAAGTAGGAACTTTTGGAGAAATGAAAGAAATGTTCTTGCACTTGGAATGAAATGTGTATGCTCTCTTAACATGGTGGAGTCTGGCTCTCCGACTAAACTGGCATATGGTCACCTGTTTAAAGGCTGTAAAATCATGTTTTTAAAAAATCAGAAATAGCTTTTTGAGGGCAGAGATATGTTCATACCTCTTTGCATTCCCTCAGCCCAGGTCGGTCTGAAGTGCTCCAAAGGTTTGCTGAATCGAGTCAAAACGCAGGACTCGCGTCCTGACTGTCCAGCAGAGGCCGCCCTGGGCCGAGGTTCCCAGTGCCCCAGCAAAGGGAGAGGGAAGGCCAGGGGGTGGCCCATTATTCGCCACGGGGTCTGAGTGGGAGGGGTTTGGCAGCGGCGGGTGCCGAGGCGGAGGCGGCCCTGGGTTCTGCTACTGGGATGGAGCAGAAGCGTGCCGGGCGCTGGAGTACTCGCGGCTGACCGAGCCGTGCCGCGCTCGCCTCGCCTCCCCACCCTCAGCCACAGCCTTCTGGTTGGATCGCGTCTCCCGGCTCCCATCGCAGCCCGCCGGGCGGAGGAGGAACCCTTTGGGCCAGTGCGCTCGGTCAGTCTCCGCAAACTCTCCCGCCGCCCGCGCCGGGGACGGCACCAGGGTACCATGATCTACAAGACTCTCTTCGTATTTTGCATCTTCACGGCAGGTACTTCCGGGCGCAGTCCTTCCAGCGGGGCCGGGCGCTGTGTGGCCCCGGAGGCTAGTGTTGGGGCCGGGGCAGAAGCGAGGAGACTAGGGAAAGCGGGCAAGTAATTCCTCGCGCGCGGGTGGCCGGAGTGGTACGTGAATTCGGGTTTGTGCGCAGGTGTGTGCGCGCACTTTGATTTGGAGTGATGAGCGCCTTTGGGGATCCTGGGCTATGCCAGAGGGAGAAGATGACGAGGTCCGTCATGACACAGCCCCTGCCCGCACAAACTCTGGCTTTGTGAAACAGGTGGCTACGAGGCGCGTTCAAGCCCAGGGTGGGAGACACTAACTGCGCCTTGAGGCTTCTAGTCCCCGGCCTGGTTCTTCCGGCTCGCCTTGCAGTCTGCCAGAGATCGACCCGGACCAATCTTCCTGCAGCGGTTCGCCCAGCGAGAGAGGAAAAAGCCCGGGGAGGGAGGGGGATCGTATCTAGGAAGGCTTAGTCTGTGGCAGCGCTACGGGTGGGGCTGGATTCTGTTCCCCAAGACTTGGTGTCTGTTTTCCAGCGTCCCCTCCTTAATCGTGGTTAGGGGTGATGTGGCACCAACAGCCCCACGGGCAGCACCCCGGCCACGCTAAAGCTCTCAACCACCGCCAACAGTTTTCAGGTCTTGCCTGTGGCCGGAGCCTCCCCCAAATGCGCCCCACGGGAGAAAACCAAAAACAATCCACTTGGCTAGAACTAGCACCACCACCGCCGCCGCTGGGGACCGCTTGCCCATCCGTGCCTCCTAGGTCCCAGGACCAGATCTGCTTCTGGAAGGTGGGCACACTGAGTTAGCTGCCTGGTAGGGGCTGGGGAGAGTTTCAGAGCGTTTTGAGTTAGGAGTTGGGGGACCCACTATTCCAGAAAATGCAGTCCCGACAAAGAACTCTTGACCATAGATAAGTCACCAGCGGCAAAAGTTGACCAAGTGCGTATCTAAACTGATATGTTTAGATAAGAATGATCGAAAGCCACATAGCACACGCCGATTTGATTTATGCTTTAGTCCGTGGACCCCCTCCTATACCCCCCCTCCCCATTTCTTGGGGGTTTCTGTAATTATGGACACTAGTCGTTACGGTCCCTTGAAAAGAAACAGGTGGTTTCCCGGCACTTCACAAAAGATAATGCAATTGTAAATAAAAGTTTATCAGTTCAAAGCTACAGCGTGTTATTTTCTCTACTTGCTGAACATCCGAGAAAACTCTCTTTTCGTTCTGGTCTTTGCACTGTTTCGTGACGCGTCCGCAGACGGTTCCCCAAAGTTCTCGGCTAGCGGGGCGGCTTTGGCTCTGAGCACCTGGATCTCGGCAGGTGTAACAGCCGCTTCCCGGGCGGCGGGACTGCCTTGCGTGGTAATTCCGGTAATCCTCCAGTAAAGAGGTGTTTACTAAATGACATGGAAACTGCCGTTATTTTCTTTACCTAAAAATCTGTTCATGAGGTTCAGAAAATCTTGATTGAGCTAGTAGAGCCACTGGGTAGATCTGTTTCCTTTTATTTAATGGCTTTTCTTTCTGTAAATAGTTCTGGCAGTTAGCAAGACCAGAATTAACCCTAACAGGCAGTGTTGTAGAGTGGGTGTTTTCTGTTGTTGTTTTTACCTCAAGAGAATGTGTGTGTAAGTATATGTATGTATGTATGCATATATATGTGTAATATATCCAGACTTGAAGCCCTGCTATTCTGGGGGTGGCAGCAGAATTGTCCTTGTCCGCAGTTACAGGGAGAAGGCTGGTGGGTCAGGGACCGACTGAGTAGCCCCAGCCCCACCCTCACTCCCCTCGGGATCTGGGCCAAGAGGGTCACTGCCTCTTAGTTCTGGCTTTCGCGTCCAGGGAGGATGTAATGCCTCTTTCCCCTGCTTATGTTTCTCTGTGCATGTCGGATACAGAGGGTGAAGAAGCTAATGGAAGCCTGGTGCTTCCTTCTGGAGTTTGTGCCACTGAAGGTGACTTTAGAGATCAGTTGTTAGAGCTACTTGTAATAAAATTGTCAGGAAAAATTATATAAAAATTGGCACAAATGCCTTATGAAATTCTTTGCAATCTAAAAGTTAGGTGTTTTCAGAATCTAAAATAGCATTTTTCTAAAAAGAAAAGGAGTATTGGTAAAGGAGGAAGGGTGAAAGTGGCATGCATGTTTCAGCAGCTCCTCTTGGAGTTAGTTTCACCAGGCTGTTTCTTCTTTCCTTCACTTTCCCCATTCCATCCTACAACCACTGCCCTCCCCCAACTAGCCAGCTTTAGGGGCTGCAGGAAATTTTCTGTAAAATCCTTAAGGCAATATACTTCCTTGAGGTAGGAAGAGAGTGAACAGGGAACATGTTTTTAGCTTAACAAATCCTCTCAACATATACATAGCATTTCCTTTAGCCTGTATAGTGGACATTTGCAAATATGTGTACATCGTTAACCTAGAAAGGGTAAATCTTTATACTTATTCCCTTGTATATAAAAAGCAACAAAGAGAGAAACTTTGAATTGTCCATAGTTCTCTTAAAGTTGATCATGGTATAAAATTGGCATGACTATTTTACAAACTATTCCAAACAATCCTGTGTCAGTACAAGTATACAGGAATTCTGCCTCCAAATTATAATACACGTCAGAATCTCTAAGATTTGCCCCCACAACCAGGAAAGAAGGGATGGCAGGCCACTGAATAGCTTCACTCTATCCCTCTTCTGCCCTCCTCTGGATTCTCTCCTTTCATTGTCAACACTATTATGCTGTCATCTGAGGGTCTATGGCTCAGTTTGTTTTAAAAAAAAATACTTCCTTTCCCTGAGATATCTGAGATATAGTGGAGCTCTCAAAGAGTCTTTTCTAAATAGTCAAGGAGGACAAAAGGGACAAAAATAGATGGCAGCTGCACAAACCTCATGATCTTACTTCTGCCCCAAGTTCTGGCTTGTCTGCCCTGGTCTGCCCCAAGGGAGAGTACTACATTCTATCCCATTATCCAGGCACTCCAGTTCAGACTTACTGGTCCCTTGGCGATCAGGTCAGGAGAGGTAGAGTCCCAGACTGCCAGCCAGATGGGGATCCTCTTTTTGTTCTGGATCTGTTAGGTGCCCCTTTTCCAGGTGATTAACATCTGGAATGTACTCATCCTTGAAGGAAGACCACAACCTTCATGTAAGGTTCTGTTCCTAGTCCAGGACCTGATATATATCAGTTCTGTAGCCTTATCACAAACATACCAAATTAACCAAAAGTGCATGCACATTTACAGGAACAGCTAGGCTGCCTATGGTTTGATTGGGGTGGGGGTAAAGGCTTGCTTTGCATTCTTTTGGTCTAACTCCGAATCTATGGTCACAAAACCCTTCTTCACATAGAAGGTCTTCATTGTTGTATAGTGCTTACAGAGGCAGTGCTGCAAAATAATAAGGTGTAAACTCTGCAGTTAGATTGCCAAGGTACAAATCTAAGCTTTACTACTATTAATTGTTTAATTTAGGGCAATTAATTTAACCACTTTGAATTCTTATCTACCACATTAGAGGAACAATACCTCATAAGGTTGTTGAAAGAGTTAAATGAGTGACTATACTTAAAGGGCTTAGAACAGTGCCTGGGGCATAATGAGTGCTCAGTAAGTATTAGCTGTTGTTGTTGCTATTATCCTTATTAATTAAGTTTACTGTATTCTGCACTGATTAGGTCATCCTCTCCAAAATCAGAGTTTACATATTTGCACTTGGACATGTAAATCAAAGACCTCAGTACTCAAGAGCAGTGCCAGCTGTTTGGCAAGCTCTAATGTGCAAATTAAGAAAGCATTCAGCTGAGCCTACTAAATGCCTAATTTGAAAAGGTTAATCATGTGCCAGCTCAGATGTTGCACAACAGTCCAAAAAAATGCTCAGGAACAATTAGAAGTAGTCTCACCAAGGACTATTTCTTCCACAGGGTCTTTTGCAAACTGGTATGTTTCAAAAGTTCAATTCAGCTAAACCTTAAGGTCAGGTCCTCAGAGCGACAAACTTTTGGATAATTCAAATCAAACAATTTAGGAAAGGGCAGGTCATGGTTTCTGAATAATCTAGCATGACTCTTTCCAGAACCCAGAATAATTAATAATTGTCAGATCTCTAATTTAACTTGAGCACTTGAACCCAGTCTAATTGTGCTTGTGTTTTCAAGAGGAAAATATTGGCCAAGTATTTACAATCTGTTTAAGCAGACTTTCTTAGGCAAAATTTTCCCCTGCAGGTATCTCATCCACTGGAAACAATGGAGAGTGACATTTTTAAAATGTTTTAAAAAGAGATCAATCTTAGCACCCAAATGAAAAGGATCCTTCTGCTGTAGCTATTACAAGTTTGCTTCCTTTTGTAAGTATCTGCCACTGAAATTGGACAGGTTAGCTCAGGAATCAAATATTTGCTTTGCTAATGTGATATTAAATGAAAGAGGGCCTTGGAAAAATAAATGTTTCGTTTAAAAGATAGTAGCAGTTCTAAAAGGAGGTGGGCAGGAAGTGAGTGTCTGCCTTGTCAAATGATTGCTTTTTGCTTGGAAATGGAAGGTCCTTAGGTTATCATCCAGTAATGCATAAGCAGGATGCTTGTAAAATGAGACTGATTTGTGTATGTAGCTCACGACATCACTTTTTTTAGTCATACGCTAAATTTTTGTAATGATGGGGATTGATGTGATATCAGATTTTCTGATGTGTAGATCTTTAAATGTTCATCATAACCATTTACGCTAGCATAGCCCATTTCTCTCTGTTTTAACGGCATTTATGAACCTTAAGACCTTTGCCATTTTACAAGTAATAGAAATCATTAAAACGAAATAGATAATTATAGAATTCTTTTCATCTGTGTTTTTCATTGGTGTAAGGTGCTATAATGTCAATTGGAAATAAGCTGTTTTAATTTTCCTTTGGCTAGGAGTGCCAGATTTAGCAAATAAAAATACAGGATACCCAGCCAAATTTATATTTCAAATAAGCATCTTTTTTAGTTTGTGTAAGTCCAGTGCAATATTTGGGACATACTTAGATGAAAAAAAATCTTCATTGTTTATCTTAAATTCCAATTTAACTAGGAATCCTGTATTTTATTTAGCAACTCCATCTTTGGCCTTTCGTCTACAGTTCATTTATAATGGATTAGATGTAAGAATAGCTTTATTTTGAAACCTTTTTCACTGGGTGTTAGTTGCCCTGCACTATTCCATTTTTTAAAAAATCTGTTTATGGGAAGACAGAGATTGAAAGCAGCTCTCTCTTCAGTAGCAGCTATATGGATTAGGATTCAGATGTGGCTCTTAGTCCAATGAAATATTTTGAATCTCATTGCATATATATTAACTATGCATTATTGTGTGTTTCTGAACAATTAGTGGATCACTGTAGCCACCCTGAGGTCACATTAACTAACCCCCTTTGACCCTTCCTTTCTAAAAAAAATGAATATATTTTAAATGGCAGCAACATTCTTGCATAGGAGCTGAGTCTAGAAAGCATTCTAGAATCTAGCTGGCAGCTGATTAAAAGAGAAAGTTATAGAACAGCTTTGGGTTTCAATGCTATCTTTTGTGCCAGCATCTTAAAACATCTCACAAATATTAATTATCTAAGGTTTACATAATTTCTGCTGGATAGGTCTATTGGTATCACTTTAAAGCGTGACTGTATAGAGCCTGCAGCAACATAAGGCAGATGGAGAAAAAATCCTTTAAGTAATTTGCACCTTTTACCTAAGGCAAAATCTGAATAGATAACTGTAATTAAGTGGGAAAAATTGTGTGTAATATTTAGAAAACATGTCTATTCAATACAAAATATGATGAGTGGTGGAATACAACTTTAATGATATCTTCCACGTATGTTCCAGATTTGTACACCTGATTTTCTTTTCTATCAGGGAAGAAATAAGGATATGGGAACTTTTGTGCAGCTGTTGAACATCATTGGAATTAGAGGAGAGACGTTTGTGTTTGTTTCTTAGTCATGGTTGCAAACAAGACTGCCATTCAGACTTCTCACTGGTTATGACATGCTATATTTCCTTATATGAAGTTATTAAAATATTACCTTTTGAATTAGGATATTCTTGTGAGCTTGGTGTAGCCTAGACAAATAACCTCATAACTGACACATATTCTTGTGACACATAATTTGCACACCACTGGGGCCAGTGCTCTCAATGCCTTATGAAATGTTTTCAGTTTCCTTTGGATAAAGATAGAGGGACACCACTATAACACTTGGAGCTTTTATTCTTTTGTTAACACTCCATACCATGTGACTCTTGCTTTTCACTGTAATTTAGATAATTTAGAAAAAAACAATACAATTATTGTAGCGATTTATTTCCTATGTGAAAGCTACAGTGCACTGTCTATATGTGTTTAAGAAAACTAGACTCTATAGTCATTCTAGAGAGTTAATGTAATGTCATATGCCACAGATTTTTACTACATCTCAGAATTACAAGATGAAGGGTTCCTGTTGCCCCTTGTTCATCACAGGGTCCTAAAGGTGTTGTGAAGAAATATGGTAGACTGAGCGTGTCTTTCTCGGCCTGGGTAAAGAAACAAGTTATTGGTGGATCACACATCCTGCCAGTCTTGGGAACCGTAGTGTTGATGGAACCTGCTGTGTGAAAGACCACGCTTAGGTGAATACTGCCATCACATCCCACCAATGGGGAACCCTGGATGTTTTGTCTTAAAACTTTCAATGTTGATGGAGCCGGCATTCAGGAGGAGAGCACTGAAATTCTTTCTGGAAAATGGGCCAGATGGGTCTGAGCAAAAGAAAGGTTTTTGAGGGTAATTTTTGAGAGCTAATGATCATCATTTACATCCTAGAAATGTTGGTGGGGAAGGAAGTATAATGTTAAATTACACGTGGAGAGTGGGTAAGAAATGGGCAGTAGGAAGGGACAGTGGATATTTCAGAGGCACAGTCTGTGACATGAGAAAATATTAGATAGTAGAATGCAGAGGTGGGTTGATAATAGAAATTATTTGGAGACTCTAAAGCCCAAGCTATCGTTTGGAAAATTCGTTTCATTTTTAGGGAGGATAAGGGATTCCCCCTCAAACGTATCAAATATAAAGTCTATTTTAGCATACCTTTTCCATTCTGTGCAAAGTTGCAAATTGAGTCTTTCAGATGTAACAAGTGTGATGGCCCTTATGGTTGGCAATTTAGG
>PVKH010011792.1:0-17589 GCA_004027955.1 Chaetophractus vellerosus
CCGCACCCCGAAGCTGCAACACCTCCCCTCCCCACTGCAACAAGAGCACTCCCATCACTTTGGTCACAACCCCTCACCCACAAGTCCAAAGCGTTCATCCAGTCCCCCCTCCACCCCTCCAAAGCATCCTGGACTCTCCAACCTGCCCTTCCCAGTGCTCCCAGCCCACAACCCTGCACCACAAAACCCAACAATATCAACCACCCACCTGTCCCATTCCCCCAAAATGCAACCACACTCCACCACCTCACCACAGATTACTTCCCTATGGATGATGTCCCACAACTTTCTCTTCTCTTTCTCTTTCTTGTAAACCTATCTTTCAGACTTTAGTTCTCAGGGACTGCTCAATTTCCTTAATTCATATCAGCGAGGTCATGTACAGCTCATCCTTCAATGCCTGACTTGCTTCACTCAACATAAGGTCTTCAAGATTCATCCATGTTATCCCATGTGTTAGCACTTTATTCCTTCTTACTGTGGAGTAGTATTCCATTGTATGTATGTACCACATTTTGTTTATCCATTTATCTGTTGTTGGGAACCTGGGTTGATTCCAACTTCTGGCAATTGTGAAAAATGCTGCTATGAACATTGGTGTACATATATCTGTTCGTGTCTTTGTTTTCAATTCTTCTGTGTATATACCCAGAAGTGGAATCGCTGGATCATATGGAAGATCTATAGTTAGTTTTTTTAGGAACTGCTATACTGTCCTCCAAAGTGGCTGGACCAATCCACAATCCCACCAGCAATGGATGAGGGTTCCCATTTCTCCACATCCTCTCCAACATTTATAGTCTGCAGTTTTTTTAATAGCTGCCATTCTAATGGGTGTAAGATGGTATCTCATTGTAGTTTTGATTTGCATTTCTCTAATAGCTAGAGATGTTGAGCATGTTTTCATGTGCTTTTTAGCCATTTGTATTTCTTCCTTGGAGAACTGCCTTTTCAGGTCACTTGCTCATTTTTTAAATGAGTTGTTAGTCTTTTTATTTTCAAGGTGTAGGATCTCTTTATATATGCAAGATATTAGGTTCCTATCAGATATATGGTTGCCAAATATTTTCTTCCGGGGGTGTTGATTTCATGAGGCCATGTGGCTTGCCTATGGTGTCCTAATGTCCCTGGAGCCTTTGGGAGCACTTTTGTTTGAGGCTTTGTTTACTGTGGCAATTTGGGAAATCTGCCTGAGACCTGTATAAGCATAACCTCTGAAATGACCCCCAACTCACCTCGCAATCTCTTAGCCATAAAAACTCTATTTTATCTAATATGTCCCCCTTTGGTTGAGGCCTTTTTCCAAATGCTTTGCTGACTAATATTCAGTAATAATTCCTCAGTGCCAGGGAGGCTCATCCATGGAAGTCATAACCTAAATCAGGGGGAAGGTAGTGAGTTTATTTGAAGAGTTTTGCTTAGAGAGAGGCCACATTTGAGTCACAAGGAGATTTTCAGGATGTAACTCTTAGGCATTAATTATAATTATGTTTACTTTCATTATTTTAGGACTAAGGTTCAAAAGTGCAAACATTAAGCTCTAGGATTTCATTTATTGGCCTGTTTTCTTTTTTTAGGCAAGGCTTATATATTCCAGAGGGTTTTTTTTTTTTTTCCATCTTATTTGAGAAAGTAGCAGCACTTCCTCAGGAAGGAAGTTTAATATTTTGTTAATTACTATGTGGGTCTCTATCTATTCAGAAAACATACCTATAGGCAACAAGGATACAGTTATATCCCATAGAAGTACACTTTAGGAGCATTTCCCCCATATGCCACACCATTATCAAAACCCAGTACTAGTGACATACCTTAGTTATAGCTCCTGAAAGAACATTCTTATATTCATATTAGTAACCACAATCCTCGGTCACCACAAACTTCACTATGTTATACAAGCTCCCACTTTATCCTCTAGGTTTCCTTCTAGCAACATATATGACCCAAAACGTTCCCTTTCAACCATCTTCACACACACACTTCAGCACTGTTAATTACACTCACATTGCTGTGACACCATTACCTCTGTGCATTTCCAAACCATTACAATCAACCTAATTATAAATTCTGCACAGATTAAGCATCATCTCACCACTCCCTACTCCCATTCTATCTCCTGGTAACCTCTTTTCCAGACTCTACCTCCATTAGTCTGCTCATTATACTTAGTTCATATCAATGAGATCATACAATATCTTTCCTTTTGTATCTGCCTTATTTCATTCAGCATAAGGTCCTCAAGGTTCATCCATGTTATCACATGGGTCAGTACTTCATTCCTTCTTATAGCTGAATAATATTCTATCATATGTATATACCACATTTTGTTTATAAATTCATCTATTGATGGACACGTGGGTTGTATCCATCTTTTGACAATTGTGAACATTGGTATTCATAGATCTATTCATTTGTCCCTGCTTTCAATTCTTTGGGGCATATACCTAGTAGCAGCATTGCCAGAGCACTTGGAATTTCTATACTTAACTTCCTGAGGAACCATTAAACTGTCCTCCACAGTGGCTGCACCATTCTACATTCCCCAAAGCAGTGAATGAGTGTTCCTATTTCTCCACATCCTCTCCAACACTGTAATTTTCTTTTTTTATATATAACAGCCAGTCTAGTAGGTGTGAAATGATATCTCATAGTAGTTTTGATTTGCATTTCCCTAATAGCTAGTGATGTTGAGCATCTTTTCATGTGCTTTTTAGCCATTTTTATTTTCTCTCTGGAAAAAATGTCAGTTCAATACTTTTGCCCATTTTTAATTGGGTTGTTTTTTATTGTTGAGTTGTAGGATTTCTTTATATATGCTGGAAATTAGACACTTATCAGGTATGTGTTTTCCAAATATTTTCTCCCATTGAGTAAGCTGCCTTTTCACTTTCTTCACAAACTTCTGAAGCACAAAAGTTTTAAATTTTGAAGCGGCTCCATTTATCTTTTTTTTTTTCATTGTTCATGCTTTGAGTGTAAAGTTTGTGAAACTATTACCTACCACATGATCTCATAGATGCTTCCCTACATTGTCTTCTAGAAGTTTTATGGTCTTGGCACTTATAATTAGGTCTTTGATCCATTTTGGGTTAATTTTTGTATAGGGTATGAGCTAGGGATCCACTTTCTTTCTTTTGGATATGGATATCCAGGTGTTGAAGAGACTATTCTATCCCAGTTGTGTGGACTTGTCAGCCTTGTCAAATATCACTTGGATATAGATGTGAAAGTCTAATTCTGAGCTCTCAATTATGTTAGATTGCTGAATAAGTCTATCCTTGTGCCAATACCATACAATTTTGACCACTGTAGCTTTGTAATATGCTTTATAGGCAGGTAGTGTGAGTTCTCCAACTTTTTTCTTCTTTTTCAGGATGTTTTTAAATATTAAAGGTTCCTTACACTTCCACATAAATTTGATAATTGGCTTTTCAATTCTTTCAAAAAAGGCTGTTGAAATTTTTATTGGACTTGCATTGAATAAGTAAATAAATTTGGGTAGAATTGACATCTTTTTTATTTTTTTATTTTTTTAAAAGAAGCTTTAGATTACATAAATATTACATAAAATATGGGGGATTCTCATCCCTACTTCCTCCCCTTCACACACTTTTTCCCTATTAACAACATCTTTCATTAGTGTGGTACATTTGTTACAAATGGTGCACACATATTGAAGCATTGCTACTAACCATGGATTATAGTTTACATTATAATTTACAATTTGCCATGCACAAGTTTATAGGTTTTGACAAAATGTATAATGGTCTGTATCTGTAATTGCAATGTCACAAAGGGCAACTTCAGTATCTCAAAGATGCCCCCATGTTTTATCTATTCTCCCCCCTCCTTTCCCTCAGAACCTCTGGTAGCCACTGCCTTTATATCAATGATACAAGTTCTTCCATTGCTGGAATAATAATAAGTCTATTTTAGTCCATAGTTGTGTTCCTCCCTTATGTTTGTTCATTCCTCAATCTTGAGGATTTTGAGATGATGATGCTCACTATGCTTATGATTGAGAAAGGGTTTAGATCCCATGAGGCAGATGGATGGAATTGTCTTGCTTGTAGTTGTAGATACTCTCTGTTTTGGGGGATGGACATTGTCCATCATTATCCTTTTGCTAGTTGTCTTGAGCAAGTCCAATGAACTGGAGAGTAGGTGTTGCAACTCTGTTGAGGTTTAGGGCTCAACTGACACATGAACAGACCAAAGATTTTAAGTCTCTGGTACATATATTTAATGGGTATAATGCTAACTATAGGTTCAAATAAAAGGGGCAGAAGAGCCATGTGTAGTGAAATTATTAATGAGTCTAACTCTGTTACATTGGGGAGCATATATTCCAAGGGAAGACCCACTGACAGGGTGCTGAATTACTGAGATTGTCTGCCCTGCCTATAGTGTCTAGAAGTCTCTAGAGACCTCAGGAGCCCTGCTGTTTGAGGCATTGTTTACTGAGATCTTGCTGAGATATGTATAAGTGTAACACCTAGAATGACCTATGACTCATTTTGAAATTTCTTAGCCATAAAAACTCATTTGTATTTAATATTTCTCCATTTTGGTCAAGGTCTTTTTCCAAATGCATTGCTACTTGGAGCTTGGTAATAATCCCTCAGAGACAGGGAGGTTCATCCCCAGGAGTCATGTCCCACGCCAGTGGGAGGGAAAGTTAGTGCATTTATATGCTGAGTTTGGCTTAGTGAGAGGCCACATTTGAGCAACCAGGAGGTTTTCAGGAGGTAACTCTTAGGCAATATATGATACTAGGCTATGTTTCAATTTCACAAGAATCTTAAGTACAACCATAAGTATCAAGGAGCTGATGAAATGGTCTGTCCTCCTTTGCTAGACATTGCCCATGTACTCAGGAGATTCTTGTTGCTCTATTAGAGAATGTAGCAGGACTTCCCAGGATGGAAATGTCAATATTCTTTCAGTTATTGTGTGGGTATTCACCCACCAAGACAACACCCCATGACCACTTGAACATATTCACATGCCACAGAAGCAGGCTCCAGGTGCACCCCTCCACACACATCCCCAATCCTTGCATCAGGATCATCACCCTGATCCTCCCCTGCCCCAGTTGTGAGCCTTCTGCAATCCAAAACCTCCCCCAAAATAAAGTCAAAAAATAAACAAATTAAAATAATAAGAATAAGAATAATAAATAACAAGTAATATACAAATATAAAATAACAATAATAGTAATAAAATAAAATAATTTTCTTCAGTCTTTTGCCCTTGAGTATGATGTTAGCTGTGGGTTTTTTCATATATGCCCCTTATCATATTTCCTTCTATACATATCTTTTGAAGTGTTTTTATCAAGAAAGAATGTTGAATTCTGTTGAATGGCTTTTTTGTGTTGATAGAAATGATCTTGTAATTTTTCTCCTTCAGTCTATTAATGTGGTGTATAACATTAGTTGATTTTCTTGTGCTGAACCATTCTTGCATACGTGCCTAGAGGGTGAGGCTGAAATCTCGCAGAGATCATCAGCCATCTTGCTTCACCACATGGCAACACACTAGGATCAACAGTAGCTGACTTTGGTGAGAAAGCACCTCTGCTGATGCCTGGATTTGGACATTTCATGGCCTTGTAACTGTAAGCCTTTACCCCAAATAAATCCCCAATATAAAAGCCAACAGATTTCTGGTACTTTGCATTGGTACTCCTTTGGCAAACTAAAACAGAAATTGGTACCAGGAGAGCAGGGTAATGCTGCTGCAACTACCAAAAATGCTGGAGTGGCTTTTTTTTTTTTTTGAGGAATTGTGAGATGCTTGAAAGAAAAGGCCTGGATTGTTTTGAAGAGACTGTTGGTAGTAATATGGACCATAAAGTTATTCCAATGATGCCTTAGAAGGAAATGATGAGACCATTATTGAAAACTGGAGGAAGGGTGACACATACTTTAAAGTTGCCAAAAACTTAGCAAAATTGACTTCTGATATTAGACAGAAGGCAGAGTTTGAAATTGATGAGCTTGGACAATTAGCTGAGGAGATTTCCAAAGTAAATGTAGAAAATACAGCCTGGCTTCTCCTTGAAAATTATAGCAAAATGTGAGAGGAAAGAGATAAGCTAAGAACTGAATTGTTGGGCACAAAGAAACCAGAGACTGATTTCAGAAATTCCAATCTTCCAGAAAACAAATATCTAGAGGATAGTGGCCTATGTGAAGACTTAACTAAACTTGGAACTTATAAGTCAGGATTGGAAATGCAGTTATCCCAGAAGGACCTGTGGAAAGCCTTACTGTCTGATGGCTTGTGTCCAAGACCTATTTGACTGGGTTACATC
Source organism: Chaetophractus vellerosus (assembly GCA_004027955.1). NCBI lineage: Eukaryota > Metazoa > Chordata > Mammalia > Cingulata > Chlamyphoridae > Chaetophractus > Chaetophractus vellerosus. Next base: position 6,320 of record PVKH010011792.1, read on the forward strand.
AGTGGGGCATGATTCATGTGGAGCCTCTGTCCTCTTGCTGGCTCTGATATAAATGGAGACACAGAGACTCAGACAGATCAAGGAAAAAGGGAGCCAGTATATTTCATTCTGCAATATGAGAGAGAGGATTGCATAAGCTTGAAGCCTCAAGATGCTGGGCCCACAGAACAGCTCAAGAAGAGGCAGTAAGCTTGGAGGGGAAGGTGGCTGAAACCTCGCAGAGATCAGTGGCCATCTTGCTTCACTATGTGGCAACAAAGTGGGATCAACAGTAGCTAATTTTGGTGAAGAAGCATCCCTGCTGATGCCTCAATTTAGACATTTTATGGCCTTGGAACTATAAGGTTTTACCCCAAATGAATCCCCATTATAAAAAGCCAAAAGATTTCTGGTACTTCACATTAGTACCCCTCTGGAAAAATAAAATACCACCTTATATACCCCCATTATTGACCCTTTGCATAGGTATAGTACCTTCTTTGCAATTGCTGTACAAATATTACAATATTACTGTTAACTATAGTCTATGCATAACATTAGTTGTATATTTCCATCGATCTCCATATTTTTAACTCCTTGTAATAGTAGAACATTCTTGTGTTTGTACTATTAGCTACAATCATCATTCACCACTTAAATCACTATGTTATACAGTCCCTAGATTACCCTCTAGCTTTCTTTCAATTGATGTTAACCTCCCTAGATTATCCCTTTCAGCCACAATCACATTTATAAATCAGCAGTGTTGCTTATACTCGCTATTATGTGTTATCAACTCTAACCATTTCCCCACATTTACAATCCACCTTATTAAATGTTTTATATACATTCAGCATCAGGTTCCCCTTCTCAACCCATATTCTATCTCCTAATAAGCTTTCTCTAGAGTTTAACTCAATGAGTTTACTCATTGAATTTAGTTCATATTAGTGAGACCATACAATATTTGTGCTTCTGTGTTTGGCTTATTTCACTCGGCATAATGTCCTCAAGGTTCATCTATATTGTCATATACACCCCAACTTAATTTCTTCTTATAGCTAAATAACATTCCATTGTAAGTATATACCACATTTTGTTTATACATCCATCAGTTGATGGATACTTGAATTGTGGCTATCCTTTAGCAATTGTGAAAAATGCCACTATGAACATCATTGTGCAAATGCCTGTCCGTGTCCTTGCTTTCACTTCTTCTGAATGTATTTCTAGTAGCAGGATTGGTTGATCACATGGCAATTCAATATTTACCCTCCTGAGGAACTGCCAAACTTTCCTCCCCAGAGGCTACACCATTTTATATCCCAACAACAATGAAAGAGGGTTCCAATTTCTCTGCATCCTCTCCAGAGCTTGCAGTTTTCTGATTTTTAAATAATTGCCATTCTGTAAGGCACTAAATGATATCTCATTTTAGTTTGATCAAATAGGTAGTGATGAGCATCTTTTCATGTGCTTTTCGGCCATTTGTATTTCTTCTTTAGAAAAATGTCATTCAAGTCTTTTACCCATTTTTAATTGTTTGCTTGTCTTATTATCAGTGAGTTGGGTGATCTTTTATATGACATGGAGATCAAGTCTTATCAGCTATGCGGTTTCCAAATTTTTTCTCCCATTTAGTAGGTTGGGTGGGTTTGACATCCTTGTTGAAAATCACTTGATTGTGGATGTGAAGGTCTATTTCTGAGTCCTCATTTTGTTTCCATTGGTCAATATGTCTATCTTTATACCAATACCATGCTATTTTTACCACTCTATATTCCATTTTCATGGATTGGAAGACTAAATATCATTAAGATGTCAATTTTCCCCAAACTGATATAGAGATTCAATGCAATTCCAATTAAATCTCAAAGCCTTTTGCAGAAATGGAAAAGCCAATAATCAAATTTATTTGGAAGGGTAAAGGAGCCAGAATGGCCTTAACTCTCTTAAAATAGAAGAATGAAATTAGAAGACTCTCACTCCCTGACTTTAAAGCATATTACTGAGGTACAGTGGTAAAAACAGCATAATATTGCCATAGTTTTTTTTTCTTTCAGTACCTTAAATATGACGTACCACTGCCTTCTTACCTCTTTGGTTTTATATGAGAAACCAGCACTTAATCTTATCGAGCACCCCTTTAATACGATGGATCGCTTTTCTCTTGCAGCTTTTAGAATTCTCTCTTTATCTTTGGCAGTTGACAATCTGACTAGTATATTTTGCAGAGTAGATCAGTTAGGATTTATTCTATTTGGAGTATTTTGTGCTTCCTGGACATGCACATCCATGAGTTGGGGAATTGTCAACCACTGTTTCCTCAAACAATCCTTATGCCCCTTTTCCCTTCTTTCCTCCCTCTGGGCCATCCATAATGTGTATATTTGTGTGTGTCATGCTGTCATTCAATTCCTTAAGTCCCTGCTCATTCCCCCCTCCCCATTTTTTCTCTATCTGTTCTTCTCTCTGTGTGATTTTGGATGTCCTATCCTCTAATTCGCTAATTCTTTGCCTGTTCAAATCTGCTGTTGTGTGATATCTCTAATTTCTTCTTTCATGCCTTTCATTACCATAAGATCTGTAATTTTTTTCATATATGTTTACAATTTTTTCCTTATTCTCACCCAGTGTCTTCTTAATAGTCTTTATCTCTTCCTTCATCTTCTTGAATTGATTTAGAAGATTTGTGTGAACATCTTTGATTAATTGTTTCAAATTTTGTCTCCTCCATCTTTTTAGTTTTTTCATTTGGTTGGATCATATTTTCTTGTTTCTTAGTATGGATTGTAATTTTTGGCTGATGTCTAGGTATTTCTTTATCATAATGGGTTTACTTTTTTGGTCCATTTCTCTCTCTTGTCTAGGTTTTAATGTTATTTGGCTTTGTGTTAAGTCTCTTCTTTGACACTTGGTGCCACTTATTCTAAATCTTTAGAGTTGCCTGTGTTTAACTGAATAAAAGAAAAAAGTAAAGAAAAAAAAAGAGGAAAAGGAAAAAATTCAAAAAGAAGAGGAGAAAAAAATAAACCAACAAAAAGAAGGAAAAAAAAGAAGGAAAAAAAATGGGCCTCCTTATCAGGCCACTTGGCCCACCCTCCCAGACCACCCATGCCAATCATCTTACAGCCCTGCCCCTTCCCCTGTGCTCAGCAAGCCTAGCTGTCTTCCCACCACTTCTGGAGGACAAGTGTTCCCTGCTGCTCCCTACTCCACCATCTTGAACCCCTAAGGTGCATATTTGAATAAGGTTTGACTTCTGGAGTTCAAACTTGAGGATCTGGCTAGATGATGGGACAGACAGCAAACACTGGAGGAAAAAAAAATGAGTTGAGGGCGGAAAAGTCATTAAATCCCTATTTAGTCACCTAAATGTGATTTTTTTTTTCAAAATTGCAGGTGAAGATGTCAAGGAGGCAGTTAGATAAATGAGTTTTGAGGTCAGAGGAAAGTCCAGAGGTAGACATATAAATTTAGGATGCATCGCCATAGAGATCATATTTAAAGCTATAGGAATGGATGAGATAAGTTAGAAAGAGAGTGTGGAAACTGAAAATGAAAGGGCTCAGGACCAAGCCCTAGGGAATCCAAACATTTAGAATTGGAAAAGAGTCATGGGGAAAAGGAGGCTGAAAACTGTGGTCAGACATGCAGAGAAAAATCAGAGCAGTACAGTGTCAATAAAGCCAAGAGAAGAGAGTGTTTCAAGAAGAACAAGTGGTTAACAGTGATCATTGTTTTTGGCAACACGAAGATTGTCAGTAACCCAGAAGAGAGCAATTTCAGATTGCACATCTACAGATTATATGTTAAGAGGAGTTATTTTTCTTCACTCATTTCTAAGAGAGTAAAAAACCAGCCCCTGACTGCTGGAAACTGATGCTCTTAGCCAGGCCATGTTGTTCTCCTGTTGGACATAAACTCACAGAACGTCAGACAGGGTCACTCTGACACCATGTTAAAGTGAGTCAAAACAAAAATCACCATGAAACCCACAAAATATCAATCTTCCCCCACTCTGAGCTAAAGTGAGTGGCTGTTACTGCTTTACCAATTACAGTTTTATCCCACTTCAATCAGTTCTCCCTATAGATAAGACCTACTGATTCCCAATCAAAGAATTGCTCCTGCTTTCTGATAACACCCAGTCTAGATTAAGCTCCTGCTTCCTTAGATTCTCCCCAAAATCACCCAACCAAAGCCTAAATCTTATGACAGATTCTTTCCCCCACAGCAAACATTCTTGTCCTTTGCTTCAATGAGTAATAAACCCAAATTGTTCAATTACAGGTGAGTTCTTGGCAGTGTTTAGCTGACAGGCATCAACTTCTAATCCCTTAAAAAAATTGGTAATCCGTAAATGGTAAAAATGGATAACAGTAATAAAAATACTAAATTAATCCAAACTCCCCATTCCCGAAACAGTCAGATAAATTATATCTGTTAGTTATATAAAGATTGTTGATCTTTGCTCATATATTATTTGCTTTATAACTTTCTTTGGCTCTAGAGGGAAAAGTTTCTCCTTTCTGTCTTGCTTCCTCTATTATTTCTTACCTAAGTAAAATATTGGTTTTATTAAGAGCTCAAGTACTCTTAAGGACCTTTATTTCTTGTCCTTTTCCATCTATGGTACAACTGAAAATTCCTTTTATCCCTGTCTCACAGGGCTGATGTGAAGCTTAATGTGATTTTGTTACTCAAGTGTCAGAAGACCTTTAGTAGGAGGTGCCTCCTGTTTATACAGACTTGATCAAACTTGTATCAGAGTACGAGGGATACTGTTCACATTGCATTTAGTTGTCATATCTTCCTCTGATCTATGACAGATCCTATTTTATTCATAACCTTGACCTTTCTGAAGAGTGCTGGCCAGGTCAGGTATTTTGCAGAATATCCCTCAATGGGGGTTTGCCTAACGTTTTCTAATAAGCAGACTGGGGTTAGGGCTTTTGGAGACGAACTCTATAGAAGTGAAATGCTTTTCTCATATCTTATCGGGGATATGTGATAGTGACATGACATAACTGGTGATGATAAACTTGATCATTTGGTTAAGGTGGTCTCCATCAGGTTTCTTCATTGTGAACTTACTAATTTTCCCTTTCCGTACTTTATTTTTTTTTTTTGGCAGCAAGTTATTAAGTCTTACTCACTCAAAAAAGGGAGGGAAATTCAAGTCCACGAAGTATCTATATATACTACTTGAAAGTCTTTTGTAAAATGTGTCCCTTCTCCCCCATTTATTTTTTCAATCATTTATTATATCTGGATGGACTCAAGATATTTAGTTCAATCTTTGGGTTAAAATCCAATACTTTGTTATTTATTTTGTTGCTCAAATTGTAGGTTCGGCCACTGGAATCTTTTTCAGTTGCTTCCTGTTCAGGCCCCCATCCTTTTTTGATGTATATATTTGAGTTTGTCTTGCTTTCTAGCACTTCAAGATGCTCCAGGCTCATCGTGCACATTTCCTGCCTCAGCCCCAGAATCAGCAAGTTTTTGAAGGAGCCACAGTTCCTTTTCTTGGAGAGTGGTATTTAAAAACCAAGATCTGGGCTGGCTGGATAGCCTAGTGGATAGGGCACCGGCATACCACATGGGAGGCCCTGGGTTCGATTCCCGGGGACCTCTCCTAGTGGGCAGACCGCCTTGAGAATGGCAAGCCGCCATGGGTGGGCCAGAGCCGCCGTGGGCAGGGCAAAAAGCTGCCACGGACAGGGCAAAAGCCGCCACGGGCAGGGCAGGTCACCCGCGAATGGAGCGCAGCCAGCCACCCGCGAACTGAAAGCCGGCCGTGAATGGAAGCAGAAGCCGCCCACAAGTGGGGAAAGCCGAGCCTGAGCCGTGACCAGTCTCGGCGCGCCGCCGCAGCTGGGGGGAGGGGAGATATGTAATAAAATAAATAAATCTTAAAAAAAATAAAATAAAAACCAAGATCTGGATTGCCACTGGGATGTTACTGCTCCTAGACCCTCTTATCAGAGTAAGAAATATATACATGTATACTAACTCTTGTTTGCACACATATTTATAATTTATTCTGTATGTATCTCTTTGCATGTGTGTTTGTATACAGACACACACAGAGGCACAAACATACACACATATTAAAATAGACACTAGTGCATACGTCTCAGACTCTAATCCAACACCACAGGGTGCATTCTAGACTGCCCTATCCCCAGCTTATTTGTAACAACTCTAATAGTGAGAAATCTGGTTCTTATCTATAAGTTATCTACTTACTTGTTCAACTGTAGTAAAAACATGAATCAATTCTAACCTGTTCCCATGTAAGAAACAAATTTATCATTTAGAGAATAATTTGTTCTTTTTTGTCTTTAGCCTTACAGTATTTAGTTACAAACACTGTTTTCCAAAGTTTCTTACGGCAGCTCCTTTTTCCTCCACTTCCTTCAATGAAGTTATGTTGTGCATTTACAATACATCTAGATTATTCACTTATCGTAGTCTGCACTCTATTCTGGATCCTCAGACTTTCTGGTTGATATTTTGAATTGATACTTTTAAAGTATATTTTAAAAGCATGAGTAAATAATATACATAGATATTTCAGTTCTCATTTTATGCATTTTTGACAGTTGTGTAGATTCATATATCCATCACTCCAGTACCATAAAGAATAGTCCCAGCACCTAAAAATACACCTGCATGACTCCTTTGTAGTCAGCCACTCCTCCCTCTCCCAATCCAGGCAACCACTGATATGTTTTCAATCCTTATAGTTTTGCCTTTCCTAGTATGTCACATAAATGGAATTATATAATATGTAGCCTTTTTGTTTAGTGTCTTTCAATTAGTAAAATGCATATAAGATTCATCAAAGCTGTGTAAATCAATAGCTCTTTCTTTCTTATTTCCTTGTTTGGGACAATTATAAAGTTTCTATAAATATTCATGTGTATGTTTTTGTATGAACATTAGTTTTCAGGCCACTTGGATAAATACCTACAAGTAGGATTGGTGGGTTGTATGGGTAAGTGTATGTTTAACTTTGTAAAACACTGCAAAACTGTCTTCCAAAGTGGCTATACTATTTTGCATGCTCCATATAATCAATGAGGATTCTACAAGTTTTTAAATTTGATGTTTTGCATTTAGATCCATGATTAATTTTTTTAGTTAATTCTTGTATAAACTGTGAGATGTAGGTTTAATTTCATTTTTGTTCTAACACCATTCCTTTTCCATTAAATTACTTTTGGACTTTTATAAAATATTAAATACCCAAATTTGTGTGGTTCTATCTTCTGACTCTTTATTATGACACATTGATCTCTGAGTCTACCCTGATACAAATCCCATGCTGTCTTGATTGTTGTAGCTTGATAATAAGTCTGGAAATTGGGTAGAGTGATTCCTCTAAAATTTTTCATCCTTTTCAAAATTATTTTAGTCATTCTAGTTCCTTTCCTCTTCCATATAAATTTTAGAATGAGTTCATCTACATCAACAAAAATTACAGCTTGGATATTGATTGGTATTTTGTTAAACCTATAGATCACTTTGGAGAGAATTGACATCTTTACCAGGTTATATTTTTCAGTGATGAACATGTTATTTTTCTCTATTTATTTATTTTTAGTTTCTTTAATCTGAATCAAATCTTGTAAATTTTATTAAATTTATGCTTAAATATTTAATTTTGCAGGAGGAAGACTATTATAAATGCTATTTTTATTTAATTTTAATTTGTTCATTGCTTGTATATAGAAATATAAACAATTTTTGTGTGTTGACCTTGACTCATACAGCCTTGATAAGGTTTTTTTTTTCCTTGTAGATTCCCTTGGATTTTTTACATAAACAATCATGTCATCTGTCAATAGGGACAATTTTATTTCTTCCTCTACAATTTGCACGCCTTTATTTTGCCTTCCCACACTAGCTAAGACTTCTAGGACTGTGCTGAATGGGAATTAAGAGAGTAAGCATCCTTGTCTTGCTTTGGACCTGACTATATGGGAAAAGCATTCAAGCATTGTCTCTTACCATTAAGTATGATATTAATTGTAGGTTTCTTTTAGAGGTCTTTTATCAAGTTGAAAAAATTCCCTTCCATCCCTAGTTTGCTAAATTTAAAAAAAAAATCAAGAATGGGTACTGAATTCTGTCTCCCCACCTCACCAAGATAAGCCAGTATCTGTTTGAGTCCCAGTTCCCGGTACTGCAGTCTGGAAAGTCTCCAGGCATTGATCTGGTGCAATCAAAAGGCTTATGCTGTTTCCCTTCTCTCAATGATCATATATTTTGTCCAGTTTTCTAGTTGAGTGAGACAAGCAGGTAAATCTGATCCCTGTTACTCCATCATGGCAGGAAGTGAGAATTGTTATATTCTTGTTTTAATTTTAAATTTGTTTCTTTTAGTCTGAACCTTTCCTCTTTGTTAATACTTATCATTCCTTTTTGTGAATTTCCTATTATGAATTATCTGGCCATTTATATATGTATTGTATGTGGAGTACATGTAGGTGGCTTGAGATGGGTTGAGAACTTATGAGAGAAGACATCATACATTTCTAAATTTAAATAACTTCATTCCTGACTTATAGAATAGAATAAAAGATGTACGTACACTTAGATAGGTTTTGATATATGATCTGTTACTTCATCTGATGGGCTTGTTGTTATATATCTTCATGTGAAAATTTAGCTACAATCCACCAAGAAGACCCCTACACTTGGTTTAATGCTCTGCTGGCCCTGTCTTGAAATTTGTAACAATTGTTCAACAAAAGGCCCTGCATTTTCACTTTGCACTGGGTCACAAAAACCATGTAGCTGGTCCTGATCCCAGTTCAGGTCTCCCAAGCCATCTTCTCAAGTGTCTCCTCTGTAAATTCCCCAATTCTCATTTTATATCACCAACAAAGGAGTGAAATTGGTTTTCTCATTTACAGACATCTTGTAGCCACAGTCTGATTCCATTTGCAAATTAAATATTATGGTAATTTCCACTCTAATGTTCCTGCTAATTTGTCCATTTAAAACAAATGGAAATTTGACATTATTCTGAGTCCAAAAGGATGTGCCTTTGAAACATTTAACTCAATCTATCTGATTTTACTATTAAGAAATTAATCCTGATGGTATTTTTGAGACATATAAGGGCAAGGCATTGTGTTCAATACCACAGTGATACAGAGGCAAACAAGCAACGGTATCGTCTTGAAGGAGTTCACAAACTGGAAGTGAAGGCAGTGACACAACTAAGGAGTGATTGACCTTTGGAAAGGTGAGATAGGGAACTGGGGGGAAGACAGACAAGTGCTTACTGTGGCTGAGTCTGGAAGGATCTAGACTCAAAACCTAAAGTGAGAACAATCATGGTTTGTGAAAGATGCTTCTAAACTGTTTCAAGGATGAGGAAATAAGTACTCCTTAGGTATAAAACAGAAGCAACATAAGCCACAGGGCAAGTTTTAAATGTAGAAGATAATGATTGAAAATGCCTAGCATGATACTTAGCACATAGTTGGTACTTAATAAACAATACTTCTCTCATTAATTATTGTCTCTTGGAAAGTAACTTGCATTAATATGCAATGGAAAAAGACTGAAAATGCCACAGATCACCATCTGGGTAGTCCATCCCAGCATCTGGAGCAATGCTTAGCACTGTCTAAACACAAGCTCTAGGTTCTAACCCTGGTTCTGCCATTACATTGGAGTGTGGCCTTGTGACAATTGTTCTCTCTCTGTACAATTATGGGAGCTTATCTATCAAATAAGACACTTTAAATTATTCCCTAAGATCTTTTTAACTGTAAGGTTTGAATCCAAAAGGGTTTCTTATTCTTTTTTTCTGTTGTATTAAATAATTGTTTATTTAAAAAATCAAGTAATCCAATTCATTAAAGGCAATCATTGTTAAATATATATATTTAAATGTAAGTTTCAGAATCTCATCTATATTATGATCTCATTTCATAAAATCATATAAATTATATATTGTATATACATGTATATGCCATGATCTCATTCATAACATATATTTATAAAATTATGTAGTTATATGTAACACTTTTGTGAAATTATATATGTCTGCATGAACTTTTAAAAATTACTTATATAATTATAAAATTATGCCTATATATATACATACACATACACTTTTCATGAAATGAGATCATATATATAAGATTCACAACTTTTTTACTTTATACATTCCCATGTTGAATCCATTCTTTTGGATAACTGAATAGTATTCAATTATATGGATCCCTTTCTCTCTCTCTATTTCTCTTTCTCTCTATTTCTCTTGATTTCTTTCTTTCTCTTAACTAACCCCCATTAATCAAATTTAGGTTATTTACAATTTGTTGCTATTACAAAGAATGATGTAGTAAACATCCTTGCACACATAGTTTTGCACATATTAAGAGTTTAGTAGGTGAAATTTCTAGATATTAAATTGGTTGGCAAAATGCTTATTATAAAAATTTATTAATATTATCAAATTTCCTTCCATAAAGATTGTACCAACCTACATTCCCACCAACATGGAAACTCCTAAAAGTGCCTGTTTTCACATCCTTAGGAACAGTATTTTCAAATATTTTAATATTTTGCCTATTTGAACGACACAACATATTTCATTGTTGTTTTAGTTTGCACTTTTTATTATTGATTAAGCAGAAATTTTATATCTTTTTTAGCTATTTCAATTTCTTCTTCTATGAATTTTCTACTTGTATATTTGATCTTTCTTCTATTAGTTTATATCCACTTTCTTATTTGTTACTAGAACCTTTAAAATATATTATGCTTTACACATACAAGTATTTTCTTTCAGTTTGTCACTTGTCTTTCAATATTGTTTACAGTATTTTTTATCATCCAGATATTTTCAATATTTTTGCAGCCATATCTGTTAAATGTTTTTTTATATGGTTCTGGGTTTTATATATTGTTTAGAAAGACCTCATAAAAATATTCTATTTGTTGCTACTTATTACTTTAATAATTTTGTTTTTTATGTTGGACAATTATTCCTCCTGCAATATATTTGTTAGTATGATTTGAGATTTGAATATAGCTTAATTTTTTCCAAAAGAAGAACCAACTATTTCGATTTCAGTTATTGAATAATCCATCCTGTTTTCTTTGATTTGAGGTGCCACCTTTAAATAATATCCAATATTTATCTGAGTTTGCTTCAGGACTTTATTCTGTGAATGGCTATTCAATTGTAGGCTAAATGTGTGCCTGGGTTTATGAAGTGGCAAGTTGCAGTCACATAGCTATGCAGAGTTATCTGCATG